>JACCIB010001160.1:0-51990 GCA_018906965.1 Philotrypesis tridentata
ACGAGTGTCTAGAGACACCAGAGAAGTATCGCAATTACAAATACAAAGGTACACGCAATGGGAACAGGCACGTATCACCTATAAATTTGAGAAAAATTACATAAAAGTGGGGGTATTGAAATATAGCGTTAGAGAGGCGGCACAAGTTCACACACACGTAGCAGATCCGAGAGCCCGCAAAGCAAGTTAGAACGCTTCTTCCATCGTCACACTGACTATCAATGTAGTATGGCCGGAGCGTTCCCCAGCTACTCGGACTCTCCGATCTCCCACCGGGATGTGCCACCATGGCTCGCCAGTCAAACATTATTGAACACGTGTTGGCTGATTTGAAGAGAGTACAGAGCGATATGCCACCTCTCACCGGCCATTTCAATACGAATAAAAATAAAAACCAGATTTTAATTATTGCAGTTGTTTGGACTTAGTTTTAGATTAGAAATAACATTTTTGTAACTTGACTTGAGGTGGCACGTATCCTCAGCTCTGTTAAGCGTGCCATAAAAAAATTGAATCTGAAGCATTTCGGAGAACCGTCTGCGAAATATAGACGGCTCTCTATCTACGATTCTAATGTTATCAAAATTAAAACTGTGTCGATAAAAAATACATAATAAATAATTCGTCAGCTTCGTATTATTTTTGTACGATACTTATCAATTCAAACATTTCAGATTGATGCATTGAAAGTAAATGTTAAGCGACTGCAAACACAATGTGCTTTCATAAAGAAAGAAGTGCTGAGCAAAGCTTGCGACTCATTGACCGAAAGTCAACACACTGCCGTTGAAGCATGTTATATATATGGGTGGTTCTTTGACAAATCGAGCGGTCGATTTTTTGACCCTATCGAAAAAAATTTTTAAAATGTTCCTAAGAGACACATGAGTATCCCTGAATTTTTTCAGATTTTTTGCATCAAGTATCTTCGAGTTACAGAGGGTCAAAGTTGATGAAATCACGTTTTTTTGCTTTTTCTGGCTACTTTCATTAATTTGTAGATCCTCAGGGAAGCATTTTTCACTATAGAGATATATAACATTTTTTTCTGCAAATTTTCTAAACTATTCAAAAAAAATATTTTTGATGTCGTATATATATGTTTTAAGAAAGTTATAAGTCATTTAAGTCTTAAAATCAAGTTTTAGGAAAGTTCGATCATCCGGATCATAACCAAAAAATTCATGAAGATACCTTATTTCAATTCAAAAAAGTCTGCGAAAGACCCAGAATGTCAGAGGCCTTGGTTTCTCTGTAAAAAATCATTATATCCGTTCATATATGAAAAAAATTTAGTTTTATTGCTATATAGAAGAATTTAACCAATTTTATCAATTACGTAAATTTTTTTATAATAATTTCAGTCATTAAAAAAATGATAAGGTTAGTGAAATGCTTCGATATAGCAATAAAACTAAATTTTTTTCATATATGAACGGATATAATGATTTTTTACAGAGAAACCAAGGCCTCTGACATTCTGGGTCTTTCGCAGACTTTTTTGAATTGAAATAAGGTATCTTCATGAATTTTTTGGTTATGATCCGGATGATCGAACTTTCCTAAAACTTGATTTTAAGACTTAAATGACTTATAACTTTCTTAAAACATATATATACGACATCAAAAATATTTTTTTTGAATAGTTTAGAAAATTTGCAGAAAAAAATGTTATATATCTCTATAGTGAAAAATGCTTCCCTGAGGATCTACAAATTAATGAAAGTAGCCAGAAAAAGCAAAAAAACGTGATTTCATCAACTTTGACCCTCTGTAACTCGAAGATACTTGATGCAAAAAATCTGAAAAAATTCAGGGATACTCATGTGTCTCTTAGGAACATTTTAAAAATTTTTTTCGATAGGGTCAAAAAATCGACCGCTCGATTTGTCAGAGAACCACCCACTATACTAGGGGGGCACTCCCCACCTGCTCGCTCCGCTCGCCAACCCCATAACTTTCACTTTCTAAGTTTGCATTTATATATATTGTGACGGTCAAGCCGTCAGCCCCAGCTCTGCCTGGACAACCACCGGAGCCGTGGCTATGAAAAAGCATACGCTAAGATACCCGGTGGTGTTTACAGGGAAAGCAGGGCAAGAGAGATGAGAAGACGAGAAGAGCAGGACACGGCCGGAGCAGCAGAGCAGAGCAGTCGGCCACGAACAGTCTGAGCCAGAAGCCACGCTCAGCGCGAAAGCATGCGCGGCGCCGCGCCGCACGAGAAAGGAGAGAAGAGAGAAGTACCATAGCGCGCCACAGCTGAGAGGAGCGGCAGAGAGAGGGAAGCCGCTGCGAGAGCGGGAGGAGGAGAACGAAGATAGCGGCGAAGGGGGCTGTAGAGCGCAGCATGGCGAGCGAAGCCACGAGGCGTACGCGAGCGAGCGACCGCCGCCATGTTGGCGAGCACGGTAGAGAGAATGAGAGCGAGCGAGAGCGAGAATAGACAGAGACGGAGAATGTCTAATGTGAGCAGAGAGAGTGGAGGCACACGACGAGCCTCGAACGTTATTGGCGACAAGTGGAGGGCTGCGGCTCGATCCACAGCGGTACGCGAGCGAAATATTATAGAGAAAAATTGTAAGAGGAAATTCAGAAATGTGCTATATCAGGCTATCACGTGATTATCGCGTGAGTAAGAAAGGACAGCCAGAAAATATATGCGCGAGAAAGAGACAGAGAGAGACGCCGCGGTCGCAACGGGCCGCGCAACAGGTAGAACGAGTAGTATCCAGTGAGCAGCAGGCAAATTCGGACGCACTCCAGGACAACATATTTTCCCTCCGCATTCTCCACGACATAACCTCCAGATTTCTATACTGTCGAGGTTCGCTCGCGAAGTAATTCTTGCGCCGCGCGATTTACAGAGGACGAGACATCATCAGGACGAGAGGACGAGCAGTCATAGCAGTTTACAGCCAGGTAGACACTTATTATTTCAAGTGCGCGTCCCCGCGTTGGCCGGACTTACCGCCAGAGCGTGCCTTCCGCACGCGAGCCCTTTTTCATTTATTTGTTATTTAATAAATGCCAGGCCGTCCATTTTAAGACTGTGCGTGTGTTTATTTACGAGCCCCCGCCTATCCTTCTTCCCAAAAATTCGCGGCCGCGAGATTAAGTCTGCTGCACCGCTGAGCAGCCGGCAAAGCGGTTGGTGAACCGGGCGTCCAACAATTAATTAAATACGGTTCATCCGGCAGCCCGATAACAGGGCGCGATCACGTTGTGGAGCTCTCGACGGCCTCCCCGAGAGAGCAATAAAAACCACAACTGTCACATTGACGCCCAACGTGCGGCGAAAAAGGATCGGGGAAAAGTGAAAAAACGAAACACGCTAGACTTGGCCATTTTGTGCCACGCGGTCGGCTAAGGCGGCCATATTGAAAAACGTGACGCGAGTAAATGAACACGGCGGAGATAGTAAGCCGGAGGAGAATAAAAATTTAATTCCGAAAACGAGGCAGTGCAGTGGAAAATTCCAAGAAAAATTTTTTTTTCTTTTTCTCTCAGTGAACGGTCAACGATATAGGAGCATTTCCGAAAAATATTTTTTCTCGTCAACAGTCAGAAAAATCGCTCGCAATACGGCCGAGCCGTACGCGTAGTCATTTTAACAACCGACAGAATTAAACAAATTCCGCGAGTGCCACCCAATATATACGACCACTTCCGAAAAAAAATCGAAATTTTTTTTTCTCTACAATTCCAACACGTGCACCACCCGCTCGACGAATTGAATATATGCTGGCCAAAGACAACGTCCCAAAATTCTGCATGCCAACAATAATTAATAATAATTATTTATAATTACCTCCAATACTATATATACCACCCTTATAACTAACAGTACCCTCATATTTCTATAGACGGTTAACGGTAGTACGTCGAAAATTATTTTCATACATTTCACTACATGAGACAGATAGGAAAATTTCTTGACAGTAGACAATCAGACGCTAGATTTTACAATTACAGGAAGATCAGAGAATTATTGTTCGTACTATTAAATCAGAACAAACAAGATTTTTTTTGAAAAACCAGTAATAAAAATCAGATCGCGTCAGAATTGAATATCAGCCAGAAATTCCAAGATGTCCAACGCCGGCCACCAAGAAATAATGGAGAAACTTAGAAAACACAGGGAGGTTAGAGCTATAGTAAGAGAAGTAATTAAACTGGATCGAAAAGAGATTCAAAACGCATTAGAAAACATTCAAGCAGAGACAAACGGAACAAGAGGTGTATTACAGGATCGCTTATTACGGGCAAGAGTGCTATTGGAAACAAAGTTAGATGCACCATGGTATCCATGGGACGGCAAACCAACGATCCCAAGGATCAGACAAACAAACGAGGAAAACCATGGAACAGAAAAATCAGATGTAGTGCAATTACTTACTCAACTACAACCAGTTGTACCACAACAACAGTATGTACAACCAAGCGCATCCACGAGTATACAATACTCAGAACATGTCAAGCAGTTACTCACAGACTCAGCAGATAAATCGCTGCAAAGTAACAAATGGTTCGTAAGTCAACACACATCAACACTATTACACTCATCGCCAGGGAAAAAGCATATTCCTGTGGACAGCTCGTTCGCTAAAAATCTGCCAGAAATAGAAGAATTAACAAATCCAACAGGAACGAAGAAAAAAACCATATCCACGGAAGAGAGGCTAAGCGTAACCACGAGTCAAAGCGAAAAATCGGATAATGAAGAAGCAGTCGAAACGCAAAGACGAAAATTAGAAAAAACAATCCACGAGTTACAGATTACAACAACAGAAACAGACACGAACAGTACAACTATTACAAGAATTAGCAAGATAAAACCATCCAAATCAAAAACGTCACAAAAACACAAGAAGTCACGACCACCGCCAAAATTCAGCAGCTCGTCGGAAGAATCATCGGACAGCTCGTCAGACAGTATCTCGTCAGATAGTGATGTTCCACAATCTCACAGACAGAGAGCTAACAGACGACTAGACAGAAGTCACAACAGTATAAACGCGAAAAATCATCTCAGTCATTTACAATTGATCAGAAACCTAAAGATTGAATATTCAGGCTCATCGAAGGAAGACCCAGAAGACTACGGAAGAAAATTAGAAGGCATCAAGGACAGCCTAGATATTCGCAGCAAGGCCATGTTGAAACTGGTACCTTACACCTTGACCGGACGAGCACAAATGTGGTATCAAACCGAAAAGACAGATATACAGTCATGGAAAGACTTCTTAACCGCATTTAAAGAACAATTCTATACTTCCGCAAACACCAATGACGTAATGGATGAACTGCTTCGACGCACGCAAGGCAACGGAGAAAAGATATCGACTTATATTATGAACTTCAGACACATAGCCGATCATCTACAAAAACCAATGCCAGTCAAGAAACAGATCGCCCTACTCATCGACAGATTGCGACCAGTTTATAGAAAAGCCCTCAAAGATAAGAAGATTAAAACTTTCCACGACGTAAAGAAGTACTGCAAAGAGCTAGAAGACGAACTCGAACATGATGCCAGGTACGCTCCGCCACCACCAGCAGAAAAATAAAAATTCCCAGCAGCAGCATGGTCAACCACTCCAAAACCAAAAGTTGCCGGAACAGAAGAAATAGCGGAAACCATAGAAGAACCAACCAAGACAAAGAAAAAGAAAAACAAAAAGAAAAAACCAGCAACAATAGAGGAAGCAAAGACAGAAACACCAGTTAAGACACAAGAAGTGTGTGCAACAACTCAACAAATTCCTGCGACACATGCTCAGCTACCTATACCACAACAACCTGTACAACAAAATTTCACACCAGCACTAAGCCAACAAACAAACCAATCGCAACAACAGGCCCAGTATTATGGACCTTGTCATGTTTGCGAAACGGTCGGGCATAGAGCAGCAGAATGTCCGAAAACACAATGCTACAATTGCAAACAATACGGACATAGAAGAAACGCGTGCAAATACCCGTTGAAACCGGCAGGCAGATGTCAGGTATGCGGTCAGATTGGAGCACCATTTAAAAACTGTAAAAACTGTGTCAAGGCCAGAGAACTGTTACAGCAGTTGCAACCACAAATATTGCCAGAGCAATCATGTCAGATCTGCGGGCAAAAGGGGGCAACGCTTCGAGACTGTCCTAACTGTGTCCACGTCAGAAAGCTTCTGGGAAATGGACAAACGGAGGCGGCAACGGGGCAGCCGACCTCCGTCTTCACACCGTGGCCCCAGTCGTAACCTGCAAAATTGACTCACATACCCGCAATCTTTCCACGGGTATGTCAATTTTGGGAGGGGAAGAGAGTGGCGTACAGCCACTAGAGAAAGTGCAAAACCAGACAGTAGCAGCCAGAATCGTCACCAACGGCCAGGCTGACCACAGTCAGGAAAAAGCACTCACGAAGAAGAGACAACAGATTAACGAGGCAAACGTGAAAAGAGGAGACGCCAAGGTCAAACCATGGTCAGACTCTATCACGAAGAAAGAAGAGACAAAAGAAGATAAAAAAGGAAATCACGCTCAAGCAAATACGGTCAGAGACGCGGAATCTAAGCCAGACGGGACGCCGGCTGCGCCAATGGAGAGTAGCGACGAAGACACGAAGCTAGAACGAGAAATCCAGCTATACAAGAAGCGAGGCTTTCGAGTAGAGAAGGAAATGATTCGTGGTCGTGGACTAGAAGACATCGAAGAATTCTCAAAAGAGAGCCTGGAGAAGATAAAAGAGATGGCAGAATTCAGGAAAGCCGAAAAGCTTATGCGGACCGAGGCGCAAATAGATCTCAGACCGGAGCCGACCATAACGTCAACTTTACCCAAGGTAGACATTAAGGACAAGGAAACGGTCAGAAAACTAATACAAGCCTTGGACTTCGGCGAGACCAGAGTTACGGCCAGACAAAGCGACATGGAAATGGAAGAAACTGCGAACGTGGAAATCCGATCGGAAGAAGAAGACGAAGACGGCAGCTCCAGCGAAGATGAGGTGCACCTTATCGAAGCGAAAGAGTTGCTGGAAGACAACCAAGAGAGGATAATCCGTACCAAGATTACCGATCTGATGGAAGAGACAGATTATACTAGATTGAGGAAGATTGAGGCTGCGGTGGAGGCGCTCATTAATGATACACTGCCAGACGTCAGAACTTCTGCACCGATAGTGGAAGCTGGAGTCGACCAGGAATCACAAGAGTCAGAAATGCCTATTGCTGGAGCCACAATAGACAATAGAGAATATATAAGAGTCGATTTAGGGGGACAAGAATATAGAGCACTGTTTGACCCAGGGGCTACAATTTCTTTAGTAGGCTCGGGAATAGCTGAGAAGTACAAAAAGAGACTAAAACCCTGCACGACGACAATCCAGACAGTCACTGGCGGACTGAATCCAGTCCTAGGATTTTTGCCTATTCATTTAGAGCTAGATGGAATAAGCGAAACTCTGAATGCCAGAGCTGTCAAGGATGTTAGACATGAAATGATATTGGGCAAAGACTTCTGCGACACATTCAAAATTGACTCAAGCTACAAAGGATGGTGGCGAGCTAATGAAGGAAAATGGAGAGAATTCGACAAACCAACAGCCAGATCCCCGTCGGTCATTATCGCCGAGAGCGCCGGTATATCCGAACTCAGCGACGAGGAAAGACAGGAAATCGAGCAGCTGGTCGCCGGTATCTTACCAGAAAATTCCGGTGGAGAATTAGGTTACACCGACCTAACAGAACATCACATTCTCGTCACTGACCCCACACCCATAAGATGCAAAGCAAGAAGGAGATCACCTCGGAAGATTGAGGAAATTCAAAAGGCAGCAATCGAATTGAGGCGTTTAGGGATAATCGAGAGATCAGCCAGTGATTATTGCAGTCAACCACTGTTAGTACCAAAGCCAGACGGTACTGAAAAGTTTTCCGTGAACTACATAGAATTGAATAAAGTAACCAAGAAAGACAGTTATCCCTTACCACAGATGGACATGATCTTAGACCGATTGCGAGCCGCCAGATACCTAAGTAAAATAGATTTGAAGCAGGCATACTTCCAAGTGAAAATGGAAGAAAGTAGTAAGAAATATACTGCTTTCACCGTGCCAGCATATGGGTTGTGGCAGTTCAAACGCATGCCATTTGGGTTATGCAACGCTCCCAGTACTCTGCAGAGGCTGGTTGACGTTTTATTCGGTCCTGAAGACTCTCCGAACGTCTTTGGCTACCTCGACGACATCGTCATTGCAACCGACTCGAAGAACATAAACACCGAGTCAGACATGTACTCACAAAACTAACCTCAGCTGGATTAAGTATCAACCCGAAGAAATGCGAGTTTTGTGTGAGAGAAATAAGATACCTAGGATTCATCCTGGATAGAGACGGACTAAGAACTGACCCCGCCAAAGTCGAACCGATCTTGAGGTGCCCAGCTCCAAGAGACTTGACAGAGTTACGTAGAGTGCTAGGAATGTTCGGGTGGTACTCGAGATTCCTAGAAAATGAGTCAGAAATAAAAGTGCCTCTTACTCGTCTCCTTCGAGACCAGAAGAACTGGAAATGGGGAGACGAACAGCAGGAAGCCTTCGAGAAGTTGAAACTATCCTTGACAAATGCGCCAGTTTTAGCCAGACCAGATTTTTCGAGACCTTTTACGATCCAGTGCGATGCGAGCAATTACGCCGTTGGAGCCGTTCTCACACAAGAGTTCGACGACGGAGAACATCCTATAGTCTATGTCAGTCGAGTCTTAACTGCTCCCGAAACAAACTATACGACCACCGAGAAAGAATGCCTCGCACTCATCTGGTCGATCCAAAAACTGCGACCTTACGTGGAAGGATACCATTTCACAGTGATCACCGACCATAGCGCACTACGCTGGCTCAGGTCTCTTAAAGAGCCGAAAGGACGACTAGCTAGATGGTCAATCGAGATCCAGCAATGGGACTTCGATATAGTCCATCGAAGCGGCACGAATCATGTCGTCCCCGACGCCTTATCCAGAATGATAGAGCCAGAAGTAGCGGCCACAACGACTATAGAAGACAAATGGTACATAAGACGGAAGAACGAAGTCGAACAGAATCCCTCGCATTACCCAGAGTGGCGCATCGAGAACGATAAGCTGTATCGACACAAAGAAGACCCAATGCTCGATCCGATCACGCACCCGGACGAAGGCTGGAAGTTAGTCGTACCAGAAGAATTGCGGGAGCGGGTGTTAACTACCGCACACGCGGAAATATCCGCCGGACATCTAGGCATAGAGAAGACATACGACAGGATTGCTAGAGAGTATTTTTGGCCCGGATTATTCCAAGACGTGTGCAAATTTATCAAAAGCTGCCAGACTTGCCAGGCTTACAAAATCTCACAACAAGCTCCTCAAGGACTAATTGGTAAACGGTTGGTAGAGAGACCGTGGGCAGTGGTAGCAGCTGACGTAATGGAATTCCCCAAAAGCTCCAGCCAGAATAAGTACTTGGTAGTTTTCCAGGATCTTTTCTCACGCTGGATAGAAGTCTACCCGTTACGCCAGGCCACTGGAAAAACCATAGCCAGAGCATTTGAGGAATTAATTTTGTTCAGATGGGAAACGCCAGAGCATTTGCTAACCGATAACGGAACAGAATTCATCAATAAACACTTAGCGGAGACATTGGAGCAGTATGGGGTGAAGCACGTAACGACTCCACCTTATCATCCGCAAGCAAACCCGGTGGAGAGAAGCAACCGCACACTTAAGACAATGATCTCGTCTTACGCTACGAACCATAGTCATTGGGATAAACATCTACACGAACTAAGACACGCGATCAACACAGCCAGACAATCTACCTTGAAAACCTCACCCGCATTCCTAAACTAGGGCCGACACCCGACACCGGTGAAAAGCCTAAGGGCAGAATGGGAGGGGGGCTCGAAAAAGATAAGATTGGACCCGGCCGTGTGGGAGGACAGAATGAAAAGACTAGACGCCTTACGAGACTTGGTAGCCAGATACATCGACGACGAACGGGACAAACAAGGTAAACGGTACAATAAAGGGAGAAAAGTGGTAGAATTTCAGGTAGGAGACATAGTAATGAGGAAGTCTCATCCCCTGTCAAAGGGCAATGAGAAGTTCTCCGCTAAACTCGCCCCGAAATACGACGGCCCCTTTACCATAACCCAAAAGAAATCCCCCGTTGTCTGTATTTTGGAACCTCTCGAAGGTAAAAGCCGTAAAGTTGCCAAGGTGCACGTGAGTGACCTGCGAAGGTACATAGCCCCTAGGCAACCCACAACTAACTCACCTGATCCTCAATCGACCGCGATATCCCAAGTAAGTGCCTGCATGTGCCACACCAGATCTCCCAAATCCTCCGTAAGTACCTGGGGCATGGAAAATCCATCCCCAACTGTCTCAAAGAAAAATACTAATTACACTCTGATTTTAGACATGGACAACCAACAACAGCCGGAGAAGAAGAGCTGGGGAGACGAGGAACCGGAGAACATCTCCGACTTCCTGCCTCCCTCGCAATTCGAGATCGAGGTGAGGCGAGAGCGTTTGGCAAGGCCGGCGCGCCTCCGCCTCACGAACGCCCAAGCGGTCGCGGAGGCCAGCAGCAACGCCGAAGAGGTGGCGGCTACCGACCACCTGGAGGAAGAACCCCCCCGACCTCAGCAGCCAGACAGTCCTATGGACTGCTGCATCACCGAGGCCGAGGAAAAGGAATTACTCCAGGAAGCCAGCCGCCCAACGACGCCCGCCGGCGCCACCACCACTTCGACGGAGGACCAGCAACACCGGCAGTCTCCCCCAAAGACCCCGCCCAGGCAGCCCTTTTTGTGGACCTGTGCAGGACCAATGATCCTAACACCGGCTATAGGGGCCATCCAAAGGCCAAGGTCTTTGCCCTTGAGGAGACCGGCTCCGGAGTCACTCTCGACTCCCACGAGCACGACCACCTCGCAGCCAGAGCTACAGCCAGACGAGGCGCGTGAGCGAGACACACCCAGTCTGGCCATGGCTGGCTGGGGAAGGGTAGACGCCCCCGCACCGCGCCGAGCTTCACCCGCAAAACCCGAAGAGCCTATTCTCGGGGCGGTGGGGCCGTCGCAACGAGCGGGGGCGCCACCCTAAACCAGACCCCTATCGGCCAGGCTGGGGCCGCTCCCCTCACTTTCCCACAGCCAGACTGGTCAGACCAGACCCCGTGAGACAGGCGAGAAACCCCGCGCGTCTGTCGGCCCCTTCAAAAGACCCCTGCAGCCGCCCCGGTTCGTCCCGATACAGGGCGACACGACACCGGCGGACCACCTGCTCGCCTGGGACTTGGGCTTGGAGCCGGAGGACCTGGAGGCCACCCAGCCCAACACCCCGGTGCCCCAGGGAGGAGGACAGGACCGCCGACGAAGCCGCAGCCGCTCCAGACGCTCGAGAGGACCGCGGCAGCTCACCGTGGACGACGTCTTCTCCACCATTGAGCTGCCGCGTCGACGAGCTCGAAGAGACGACACCCCCCCAGGTCCCCCAACGGCGGACGGTCCGCCGGCGGACGTGCCCTCACTAGCCAGGGAGAGGCGACGGGCGGCGCAGTTGCCCGTGAAGAGAACCGGGCTGCGGTTTGGCGACCTCAGGGAGATCCCGACGGAAGCCGACCTGGATCCCCCACCATACAGCTGCTTCAACTGCTGGAGGTTCGGGCACCAGAGCGGCGACTGTCGGGAATCACCCCGACTCCCTTACTGCAACAATTGCGGCAGAAAGGGAGTCGACATAGCCGACTGCCCGCGCTGCAGCGACCGCTACCACGAGCTGCAGCGTCGGCACAGCCAGAGGTCGAGGTCGGCATCGCGCCCGCGCGCCACCTCGACCGCCACAGCCAGAGAAGGCCGACACCGGCCCGACCCACCAGCGGCAGAGGGGAGAGATCGCCAAAGAACGGTGAGCTTCGAGGAAGCGGCACCTCACCTATCAACGTCGCAAGGCGGGCCGGCGATAGCCACCACCACCCCAGACGGCGGTCCATCCTCGCCGAAGAGGTCAAGGGAAACATCCCCGGCACCAGCACCTACGGAGGCAAGGAGGCAGCCAAGCCCGTCCCGGGAGCTCACAGATAGGGAAATACTGGAGCTCATCCGGGAGACACGGAACCTCCCAGCCGACATCCGAGACGCAATCCTCCACAAGGTGCTGAGGACGGATAAAAAAGGATGAAGACAGACAGCACAGCCAGAACCTATATAGGTGGTAAAAGACAGTCGTGAGTACAAACATTTTTTTTTCTCTCTCTCTCTCTGCTTACCTAACACACTATTTTCCACAGCAAACTAATCAATTCCGGCACATGGTGTCCCGGCGAGCCCTTCTTCCTCTGGTAGAAACTTACCAGGAGGTAAGGTTTGGGAGGGGGAATGTGACGGTCAGCCGTCAGCCCCAGCTCGCCTGGACACCACCGGAGCCGTGCTAATGAAAAAGCATACGCTAAGACCCGGTGGTGTTTACAGGAAAGCAGGGCAGAGAGAGAGAGAGAAGACACGGCCGGAGCAGCAGAGCAAAGCAGCGCCACGAACAGCTGAGCAGAAGCCACGCTCAGCGCGAAGCATGCGCGGCGCCGCACGAGACAGAGAGAGAGAGAAGTACCACGCGCGCCACAGCGAGAGAGCGGCAGAGAGAGGGAAGCCGCGCGAGAGCGAGAGAGAACGAAGATAGCGCAACGGCTGAGAGCGCAGCACGGCGAGCGAAGCCACGAGGCGTACGCGCGCGAGCGACCGCCGCCATGTTGGCGAGCACGGTAGAGAGAATGAGAGCGAGCGAGAGCGAGATAGACAGAGACGGAGAATGTTTAATGTGAGCAGAGAGAGTGGAGGCACATGACGAGCCTCGAACGTTATTGGCGACAAGTGGAGGGCTGCGGCTCGATCTACAGCGGTACGCGAGCGAAATATTATAGAGAAAAATTGTAAGAGGAAAATCAGGCGGAAAATGTATGATTGAATGCGACGACAGCCAGACAGAGCGAACTAACGAATTCGAATTTCGCGCGCGAGGATATTTATTAGTAAGAGGGCGCTAGGACAGAAATGTGCTATATCAGGCTGTCACGTGATATCGCGTGAGTAAGGAAGGACAGCCAGAAAATACATGCGCGAGAAAGAGACAGGGAGAGACGCCGCGGTCGCAACGGCCGCGCAACAGGTAGAACGAGCAGTATCCAGTGAGCAGCAGGCAAAACGAGACGCACTCCAGGACAACATATTTTCCCTCCGCATTCTCCACGACATAACCTCCAGATTTTCTAAACAGTCGAGGTTCGCTCCGCGAAGTGTTTCTGCGCCGCGCGATTTCCAGAGAACGAGACATCATCCGGACGAGAGGACGAGCAGTCATCGTATTTTACAGCCAGGTAGACACTTATCATTTCATAGTGCGCGTTCCCCGCGTCGGCCGGACTTACCGCCAGAGCGTGCCTCCCGCACGCGAGCCCTTTTACATTTTCTTATCTGTTATTCAATAAATGCCAGGCCGTCCATTTTAAGACTGTGCGTGTGTTTATTTACGAGCCCCCGCCTATCCTTCTTCCCAAAAATTCGCGGCCGCGAGATTAAGTCTGCGCACCGCTGAGCAGCCGGCAAAGCGGTTGGTGAACCGGGCGTCCAACAATTAATTAAATACGGTTCATCCGGCAGCCCGATAACAGGGCGCGATCACGTTGTGGAGCTCTCGACGGCCTCCCCGAGAGAGCAATAAAAACCACAACGTCACACATTGCAGTAACATTGCGAAATGGTATCACAACATTGCCGGAATATTTAAAAGTTGGCTGATGCGAAACATCTGACCACTAATTACATTCTAGTAATATTGTGGTAAGGTTGCATAGTCTTCCAAGAATATTAATATATTCTGGAAATTCTTTTTCGGGTTTCATACAAAAATTTCTTCCATAGGAAATATTCCAGTAATATTCCGGTAATATTGCGAAATGGTACCACAACATTGCCGGAATATTTAAAAGTTATTATTATTGCAATATTACTGGAATATTACTGGAATATTTCCTATGGAAGAAATTTTTGTTTGAAACCCGAAAAAGAATTTCCAGAATATATTAATATTCTTGGAAGACTATGCAACCTTACCACAATATTACTAGAATGTAATTAGTGGTCAGATGTTTCGCATCAGCCAATTTTTAAATATTCCGGCAATGTTGTGATACCATTTCGCAATGTTACTGCAATGTTAATGTAATATTATAAAGTCCAGATGTTTTTTACCTAAAATCCCGAAAAAAAAAATTTAATATGTTAATGTTCTGGGAAGGTTTAGTAAGCTCACTACAATATTACTGTAGTATTACTTTTCACGGGTCGGAATGGAATATCGATCGAATCGGTGTAATATTAAAACGGACATTTCTCTTCGCAGCAATGTTACCTGACTGTGTCCTGCTGGTTACGTAACCTTCCAGCAACATAATTTATCCTACTTTACTTACCAAAGTAACCTTCCAACAATATTCCTGGAGCATTGGGTGCTATATGGGAAAGTGCGCGCGCGTCGCCATTGCACCGTAGCATCGCCTCGTTCTCTATAGCCGACGCGCAGTGGAAACGCACTGAAAACGGCCATTTTCAACTAGAATCTTGAAACGCCACCAACATGCACCTAAAGAAATCTCAATTTACAACATAAACATAAATTCTTTTCACACAATTACATTTGAGGACTTTTCTTCCTTCAATTTTTCAGAGTTGCGAAATAATAATTTTTTTATTCACAATAATTTTTTTTAAAAAACTCAAGCCAAATTCCACTCATTTAAAACTCATGAAAGCCACCTCCGCATAATTTAAATTTTCCTCTATTCTAGAATCAAGAAGTTTAGCTGCATTATATATTTCACACATCGCAATAGCACAAGCGGCGCGAAAGAATTGCATCAAACCCACGCATGCACTTTGACGATTCGTGCTTGCAATTCTCTCCTAGCACAAAAACCATAAAAATCGTATTTAAATTAATTTACAAACTTGAATTTTTCTTTAACCAATTAAATCAAAAATCTTCACACAACAAATTTCAAAAATAAAATATAATTGAATAGAAACATTAAATCTCAATCAATCGAAGCAATGTATGCCATTTATTTTGCTAAAGCCAACAAAATATCCTGCAATTATTAGCAATATCGTGGCATAAAATTTTCAAAAAAATATAAATCAAAGCTTCAAAATTCAATTTTTTTTCCCTTGAACAATTCTAATCTAAGATCATTACAATTTTATTTAACCAACATAGTTAAATACACACTTACAAAAGTTATTAATTTTGGTTGCTTTCAAAAATACACAAGTAAAATCATATTATATTCAAATACATATCAATCATAAAAATTGAAAAATTAGACATAAGAATGCTCAAAGTTGCAACTACATACTCGATCAAATATTAAATCCATCAAATCTAAGTACACCAAAATAATAACATTGTTCTCGTTAGATATTATAAAATCATTCTCATCATAATTACTAAATATTAGTCGCACACTAGCGCGCGTTGAACTCAACCCACGACAGGGCCCGAAAGCCGCAAATTTTCACAGATATTACAGCATATATATTTCAAGTTAATATACATTTATTCACAAAAGTGAAAAATCAATTTATCAGGAATTTATCGTTAATAAGCATTTATTATTTATCATTTAATGTTATAACATACATATTTATTAATTATCATCCAATATCACAACAAATTACATTAAACGAGCTGCCCCCTAGAATATGATTTTAAGTGCAGTACTCATAACAAACAGGCTGTGTGACATTAGAACCAGAGTCTGTTTGCCATAATAACATCATTACGCCCCGTCTGAAACAGACGTCTGCCTCCTCGACAAGGAATTAAGAGCAGGGAACGCATAAATTTCATGTTGTTTAACATTCAATAATTAGGCTGTGTGACATAAGAACCAGAACCATTCAAATTAATTCACATCCATTTAGGCAAATAACACATTTATAGCCTACACAAATTATATTAAATGCACATATTTAAGTTAACGTCAATGCGTTGGTAATATTTGTTACGTACAGTAGTCCGCACTAGCCTGATTAAGCGAGTTTAGGCGTGTGGGAGAGGGCGCTAATTTCGAATAGTGAAATGACGAAAACTAAGCTGCACAGGGTACAATCGGGAAATGAACCGCTTACTAACAATTGAAAAATCTTATACAAAACTTAAACCATCAATTTTGAAATCTAGTCTGAAATCTCACCGTATTCCTTGTAGACGAAACGAAGATAGGCCAAGCAATAGAGCAAAATAAAGGCCCATTCTGTATATGAAAACTAGCAGGTAGAGAAGCATACCAATCGATAAGTAATGATGTACATATAATAAAAACCAACTTTTTGACAAAAAATTTCCCAAAGTAAACTTTTGCTATAACAAAAACTGCAAAAAAACTGCTATTTTTGTTTTTTTGTCTATAGAACAAAAACTTACATATTTATATGAATGATCCTAATGGCAAAATTGAAGGTGGAAAAATTCTGCAGAGTTTAAGATATTAAACTTTTCGATAGCTCAATTAGGAACCTAGAAAACTCGGAGAACGCGAAAATTCGACGATTTTTTAAAAAATTCATAACTACGCGGCTTTTCAAAATTAAGAGCCGAACTTTTGGAAAAAAGTAGCTTCTAGTACGTACTTTATGTGTGATAAAAGACTGGCACTGTAAGACAATTAGATTTCCTGTAATTGTCATTTGAATGTTTATGGACTGTTAATTAATAATGCTCCAGTGGCTCGGGAAATCGTCCCTGATAGATTTGGCAAATGGATTCAGAAAGTTCAACTCTGAAAGAAATAAATGTATATTTTCGTTTTTCTAAAAAAGGCAGGTAAGTATTAGAAAAGCGCGTGTGACGATGGGCAAAAACGGCCGGGCGCGCGGCAATTCGCGCGTAGTGGGAGAAGAGCAAGCGAAGCGGGGCGGTAGTATATATAGCTATACTGCGCGCAACTCTCGCAAATCTTTTTCATTTTATTGAATTATCTACGCGACTACTGGACGGATTTTAATGGTTTTTTTTTATTTGGGGGTAATGAGCCCCAAGGAATCCAATTAAGTACTTAAAATTAATGATTTATTAAAAATGAGAGTACTGTTACATGCAGTTTAAAAATATAATTTTAAATTTCGGTATTCGAGAACATATAGAAAGCACTGATGACATTAAAGAGTATTCTAGTTTTTATGAATTGTCACCTATGCCATTATCTTTGTTCGACGAAAATGGCATGCGCAAAACCACGAAATCGTCCTTTTATTCGAATTTTGAACATATAAATGCCATAGAAGCTATCACTAATATAGTTTACGTTGTCGATAGCGGTTTCTTTTTACATAAAGTTGGGTGGCAAAACAACGAAACCATTGAAAATATTGTTGGTTCGTATGTTAAGTTTGCGCAAAGACATTACTCACCTAACAGTTATTTTGTTTTCGACGGTTATCTCGATGAGGCGCAATCAACAAAATCTATCGAGCGCTCCCGGAGACAACGCCACAATTTTGGCCGGGAAATTGCTTTTGTCAATAATACTAGAATAAGTATTAATCAAAAGCAATTTTTCAGCAATGAAAAAAATAAAAGTAAATTAATAAAAATAATTTGTACAGAATTAAATGTTGCAGGATTTAGAACAAAAGTTGCTCCGGAAGACGCGGATAGATTTATCGTTACCACCGCGATTGATTGTGCCCCAATGGATTCCGATAATATTTACATTATTGTTGAAGAAGATATAGACTTGCTAGCTATTTTTTCACAATTAGCACATAATTTAAAAAATATCTATTTTCGCAAAGAAGGAAAGGGAGCATCCCCACATAAATATTTTCATTGCAATAGTTTCAAATACCCAAATTTAAAAAATATCATTGCCTTTTTGCATTGTTTTTGCGGATGCGACACTATCTCCGCTTTTTACAATGTAGGAAAAAACAAAATTTTAGATTCCAGTTCTCACGATAATTTATTAACATTAGCTTCAGAATTTTATAACAGTTGTGCTAATACTGAAAAAATAGCTAGCAATGCTTATAAATTAATTATTGGAATTTATTCGACGAAGCCAGAAAAGAAGCTGATAGAAAAAGTTAGCTCCTTCACGTTAGGTGATCTTCGATATTTGCATTTTAGCAAGGCAAAATTAAAATCCAATTTTGCTTTAGAATCGTTGCCGCCGATTGAAGGAGCTGCAAAGCAACATGCTTTCCGAGCTTACTATCAGCTTCAGTTATGGTTAGGGAACGAGAATCTATCAGCAACGGATTGGGGATGGAGAATTAAAAATAATAAATTAATTTCGGTCAGTACGACTGATCCCCCCATTCCTAAAAAGTTGTTGGAACAGATATCTTGTTCGTGCAGTAAAAAAGGTTGTATTGATGCGTCGTGCAGTTGTCGTAAGCACGGCGTAAAATGCAGTAATCTTTGCGCAAACTGCCACGAAAATTCGTGCACAAATATGTCTGACGAAGTGCTCGATGCTTATAATGAGGCAGAGGAGGAGGAGGAGAAGGAGGAGGAGGAGGAGGAGGAGGAGGAGGAGGAGGAGGAGGAGGAGGAGGAGGAGAAGGAGGAGGAGGAGGAGGAGGAGAAGGAGGAGGAGGAGGAGGAGGAGGAGGAGGAGGAGGAGGAGGAGGAGGAGGAGGAGGAGAAGGAGGAGGAGGAGGAGGAGGAGAAGGAGGAGGAGGAGGAGGAGGAGGAGGAGGAGGAGGAGGAGGAGGAGGAGGAGGAGGAGGAGGAGGAGGAGGAGGAGGAGGAGGAGGAGGAGGAGGAGGAGGAGGAGGAGGAGGAGGAAAATGACATCGAAACTATTCTCCTCCAACTCCAAGACAACGTCGATACCGACGAAACCCTTGATTTT
The DNA here is from genome assembly GCA_018906965.1 of Philotrypesis tridentata. NCBI lineage: Eukaryota > Metazoa > Arthropoda > Insecta > Hymenoptera > Pteromalidae > Philotrypesis > Philotrypesis tridentata. Next base: position 18,944 of record JACCIB010001160.1, read on the forward strand.
GACAGCGACGGCGACGCGATCGAGCGCTTGAAAAGACGGCGTTTAATGTAAATATATACATAACTAATTTAAGGTCATTTGTAAAATAAAATATATTTTTATAATAATTATATAGTATACTACATAATAACACGAATATCTATTATAAAAATATTATCTCCCTTCCTTCCTAGAATAATTCCTTCATTTTTGATTAAACATTAATTTTAAGTACTTAATTGGATTCCTTGGGGCTCATTACCCACAAATAAAAAAAAACCATTAAAATCCGTCCAGTAGTCGCGTAGATAATTCAATAAAATGAAAAAGATTTGCGAGAGTTGCGTGCAGTATAGCTATATATACTACCGCCATGCTTGGCTTGCTCTTCCCCCACTACGCGCGAACTGCCGCGCGCCCGGCCGTTTTAGCCCATATTCACACGCGCTTTTCTAATACTTACCTGCCTTTTTTAGAAAAACGAAAATATACATTTATTTCTTTCAGAGTTGAACTTTCTGAATCCATTTGCCAAATCTATCAGGGACGATTTCCCGAGCCACTGGAGCATTATTAATTAACAATCCATAAACATTCAAATGACAATTACAGGAAATCTAATTGTCTGACAGTGCCAATCTTTTATCGCAAATAAAGTACGTACTAGAAGCTACTTTTTTCCAAAAGTTCGGCTCCTAATTTTGAAAAGCCGCGTAGTTATGAATTTTTTAAAAAATCGTCGAATTTTCGCGTTTTCCGAGTTTTCTCGGTTCCTAATTGAGCTATCTAAAAGTTTAATATTTTAAACTCTGCAGAATTTTTCCACCTTCAATTTTGCCATTAGGATCATTCATATAAATATGTAAGTTTTTGTTCTATAGACAAAAAACCAAAAATAGCAGTTTTTTGCAGTTTTTGTTATAGCAAAAGTTTGCTTTGGGAAATTTTTTTCAAAAGTTGGTTTTTATTATATGTACATCATTACCTATCGATTGGTATACTTCCCTACCTGCTAGTTTTCATATACAGAATTTATCTCTATTGCTTGGCCTAAGATGAAAATGAGGAGTGATCAATGGATGCAATCCAGCGATGATCCCAAAGTGGTCCCTGCAGCGATGACGTCAATGCAAATGTGCTCGTGCTCGGAAATGTATCAACGGCGATCGGCGACTCAGTAATCTGTGGTAGTGTAAATTAGAAAAAATTAACACGCACTTTTGAGGGAATTATTCAAAGAAAGTGGAGGTGGACTTATTTGAATTTAATATATTTTATAAGTGAATATAAAATGGCCACGCAGGCATCTATATGAACAATCAAGTAAAATTAAAAAACGAAAGCTCTGCCTAAGGTGCGGAGAGAGAGAGAGAGAGAGAGAGAGAGAGAGAGAAAGAGAGAGAGAGCGCGGAGTTTTTTCATGGGAGAGAGAGCGTCACTTTCTCTCGCACTGGTCGTACTTACCTCTCCTCCATCCCTCTTTTCGCCGAATTAGCGTTTTTGCTCTTTCTCGCACCTATGGACTTGATGTCTTATCCGGCGGTGCTGAGGAGAGAGAAACGCCATGTCAGCGTTTCGAGGGCTGAAGGAGAGGTGCTGCTATCGCTTCGGATTTCATTGTGGCGACAAATTGGCGCACAGATTAATTCTGTTAGCGCAGAAGTGGAATTCTCCATTGTGTCGTTATGTGTTGTCGCCTATGTTTGCATTGTCGGCGGCACATAACATAATCCCCCCCTTGGAAGTTTTGCCGTCCCGGCAAACGATGGTGTCAAGCGTAGGGTGGGTAGGAGTGGGTTTATTTATGCAACCCAGAGCTAGAGCCAACTATATTCTTTATCCACTCAATTGCTAAGTTCAGTCGGATCCACGGGAGAACTCGCCGGCTGTGGACCGTGAAGTTGTGCGTCGTGTGGTACGGCACTGTTCGATCCTGTTCCGTCGTTCTGGACCAAACGTTTGGCCTTGCGCGCATAAAAATAAAAACATTTAAATAATTAATGTTATACTTAATACTAGGGGATCATTTGCGCGCGCAAACGCGCGCGTTGGTTTTGTGGTATATGAACTTTAAATGTATTATGTGTAGTAGGTTAATGTATATTAATTTATTAATATTATGCTTTAAATAGTTATTTTGTACAAATTAAAGATATTAAATATAATTTTATTAAATTGATGATTATTAAATAAAACTGATAATTTAAGAAATTTTACTGTACAAAAAATGTTTTACATATAATATTGGTACAAACTATATACTATAATTACAGGTAAGTAAACGTATTTGCAATGAATTTTATTAATTATCGTATTGTGTGATCCTCTAAGTTTTAATCAGTATTACAATATTGATGCAACATTCGAGATTAACCGTTGTTAATGCATTGGTAAATTTTTCATTTACACTAAGATGGATCAGGTATTTAAATAGGTTTTTATTAAATTGATGATTATTAAATAAAACTGATAATTTAAGAAATTTTACTGTACAAAAAATGCAAAAAACCCTATTTTTACCAACTTTCACTCTCTGTAACTCAGAGATAATTTATGCAAAATATCTGAAAAAATTCAGGGAGGTGTATTCATCAAGTAGAAGTGATTCAATATGCTTATAAAAAAAATTAAATTTCGACCTCTCTATTTCACAGAGAATCCTCTATGTATAATATAGTTAAATATATTATTTCTCGATACACCATTACCATAGAGAAGAGTGCAAGAAATTTGGTTGAGTTGGCACTCGGGATCTGTAGAAAATGTCAGAACGCAGCAGAAAACATTTTGAATTTCTTAAAAATTAGTTCGACCATATATAGGTTTATAGATTACTTATCATCAACAGTCTGAGGTGAGGCTGAAATTATGCTGAGGGTAATACAGCGGTTCTGACTGTCAATAACAATAATGGACTGCGCCAGTCAATATGAAATACTAGACAGTATAGATACGCACGTATTCACGTATTTGCAGCCCATAGAGAGTAGCTGATTCTTTATCACTGCGCTATCACTAATGTTAATAACAATGCTGCTAGACTTTGAATATTCAAATAAACACCCACAAAGTCGTGGGGTTTTCAAAAAGAACATGTCTGTGGCTTTGGGCATAAGTGAGATATATATGATTTTATGCATTCCTGCAGCCGTACAAACTTAAAAACTACCCTCAAATCGATCTTCGATCTTTTTTATGTGGTCTATTTTTTAAGATAAAAAACACCACTTTTGGAAGAATCACCCATATACCTTCACCCGCATAAGTCATTACTTTATAAATTTATACCTTCATCCACATACAAAATTTACCATACGTTGCAGTAGCTGCAATTTTACACACGCTAACCATTGAAAATTGGCCTTTTTGAAAAGTTTTAGTTTTCGTTGGAAGCGACGATATATTCTTTCATAATTATTTTCTTACATCCATGCCTCAATCTATACCATTACCAGTACACAAATCAGCTGATTTGTGTATTGGTGGGTATATTAATCTCGTATCTACTTTATCCAGCGAAGCAACTTCCACGCATATGAACGCTATATTAAGCATGTATATCGACGCTCCGAACGAAGAGTAGTGTAGTTCAAATCCCTTACGAAGAGTAGTGCAGTTCATATTTGCAGCGAAAAGTAGTTTATTTCATAATTTGCAGCGAAAAAGTATCCCAGTTCAAAGTTGCAGCGAAAAGTAGTGCACTTTGATCGATCCTTTTTTGATATCCGAATTTTGCAGCGAAAACTAGTGCAGTTCATAATTTCCAGCGAAAAAGTATCTCAGTTCAAATGTTGCAACGAAGAGTAGTGCACTTTGATCGACTCCTATTTTGACATCCGATTTTTGCAGCGAAGACTAGTGCAGTTCATAATTTCCAGCGAAAAAGTATCCCAGTTCAGATGTTGCAGCGAAGAATAGTACAGTTCCATTTTTTTTATATTCAATGTTTGCAGCGAAAACTAGTACAGTTCATAATTATTCGAAACACATATAATTTACGCTCGCTTAAAAAATCCATCGTTGCCAGAGAGGGAACCTACATTTTACATTCTTTTGCTATAAAGTTAAACGTTATAAAGTTCACGTTTTCGTATAAAAATTTACCCAAAAATTCAAAATTGGTAACTGAATATTTTGTTATACTGTATCCCAATGCCCGCAAAAAATATATCAGTTCTTAAATTATTTACCGCCACGCCAGCCAGTACGATCACTGCTTCCAGTCAATTCGTGGTAAAAAAAATAAACGAATCAAAACGTAATGGGGCGGTCCATGGCATCTGGCGAACTCTTAAAGGACAGGAGAGTGGGAGTGAGAGTTCCTACTTAGAAATAACTTAATGTTTTTAAAAAAAGCCTTCAAAATCTTTTTATTCAAGGTATTTTACTTCTTATGAAGATATATTTCGAATATTTTATTACAATTATTGTAATATTAAAAAATGAGTGCTATTGTAACAGCAATATTTACATGTTTAAAAATCCAATTTAATTTTGATGAACAGTGCCTTATAATTTCTGCAGAAAAATTTTAAACGGGGACTCGCATGGGTCAGCTATCAGTTTACAAAAGCTGAAACTGAACATTATATCAAATCAGTTTCAAATACAAAATCAACTACCACAAATGTGTTATCATAAACCTGCCAAAAAGATTGTTCAATGTATATAAATACTCTTTGTAAATAAATTTAAACTAATGATAGATTCTCCATTTTTTACAAAGTTTAGGTTTTCAAAGTCTAGACTTTTGACCAAATTATAAATTTGTAATTATGTGTTTCTATCTTTCTTATTGTTTAAAAACCAGACAACACCGTAAAGCATCGCGGACTGGAAATTTCTTCAGAATTAACAAAATTTTCACTTTCTCAACACTCATTTCAACGATTTCAATTAGCTCTCCTTCATGTTCAGCGCCTCATCCTAAAAGAAACGATTATTTTGTGAACTAATTTGTAAAGATTCAGTTGCTAAATAAATTACAAACTTTACCCTATTATCTATTTTCAGTAAACCTAATAGTTTCTGAATTAAAAATCAGGCATTGACTTTACAAAAAACACTTTATGAATTTTAACTCGAGAACTATTAGGTTTACAGAGAATGCCCTAGACACCTTTTTGCATTATTTTTTGAAGTAGAATAACCCAGAATTTTTTTTATTTATCTAACCCTAAAATTAAAAAAAAGTGCTTTTGTGGGCCTTTGGTCAAAAAATCAAATTTCTTATTAAGAGGGTAAGACAAATACAAAAAATACTACCTGATTCTACTTGGAAAGAGGATGAAAAAATGTATGAACAACTTTTCTGTAAACCTAATAGTTCTTGAGTTAAAAATCATTGTTTTTTGTAAAGTCAATGTCTGATTTTACCATATTTATTTATTTGACCCTATTTATATGATCATGTCACATAAACTTCTTTATTTTATAAATAATTTTATATACTACCACTACTTTATATAATACAACTAGTAAATTCATTCTGATGGAATTTGCTAATTTTGAGTATTTTGTAAGTACGTATAAACGACGTTTTTACGTATATGGATACCTGTGTAATGGTAGATACTTACATGTAATGGTAGAACATTCGTAGTTGTTATTATTGCAGTATTTTGACGTATTAATTTTTGTTAAACAAACGTTAAATGCCTCTGAAATATGGTTGCCATAGTAACTTTTCTCATGTTCCTTAGCGTTTTTTACTGTCTTTTAGCTTACGAAATAATGTCTGATCGATCCGAAACCTCTAGCTTTAAAAAAAATTTTCTATTCCTGGACCCGCGAAAAATGCATTTTTTCAGGTGAATTCGACAAATACATCTCGAGAAAATGTGAGTAAAGTCGTTGGGTATTTGAGTAATTTTATAGTATATTATGCACCTAGGGAGTAAAAATAAAGAATGTCTCAAATCGCATGTAATTATCGCCCGAGCCGAAGGCGAGGGTGATAAATATGCGATTTGATGCATTCTTTATTTACTCCCATGGTGCATATACGATTTTTTTTCACGCACAACCTTAAAACGCCAACTGTCTATTCCATTCCAGGGAATAAAGTTGGCACTTTATGGTTGGGTGTGAAAAAAAGATTTTTTTGCACTGGTTTTTCCTCGTTTTCTCGACTTCCAATTATCCGATTTATTTTTTCAATAACCCATTTTCTCAGTCATTTTACATTCTACAAGTTATCTCTTGAGATTTTTTTGATGGCTCTGTTACTTTTTGAGTTAAAAGCAAAAAACGGAATAAAAGTGAATTTTTTTGATATTTTTTGTTAATAACAATTAATTGATAAATATTCTCGCGTTTACATTATTATTCATTTAATCTACATATAATTTGCCACCGAACTGTGAATATAAAAAAAATGGAACTGTACTACTCTTCGCTGCAACATCTGAACTGGGATACTTTTTCGCTGGAAATTATGAACTGCACTAGTCTTCGCTGCAAAAATTGGATGTCAAAATAGGGGTCGATCAAAGTGCACTACTCTTCGCTGCAACATTTGAACTGAGATACTTTTTCGCTGGAAATTATGAACTGCACTAGTTTTCGCTGCAAAAATCGGATATCAAAAAGGGATCGATCAAAGTGCACTACTTTTCGCTGCAACTTTGAACTGGGATACTTTTTCGCTGCAAATTATGAAATAAACTACTTTTCGCTGCAAATATGAACTGCACTACTCTTCGTAAGGGATTTGAACTACACTACTCTTCGTTAGGAGCGTCGATATGTTATTCACATCTGCCGTGTGTGCATGCCACACACTCTCTGCCGGCACAAACCACTGTTTGTACAATGCAGTGCACCCCTCGCCGTGGCGAGAATTTTTTTTTTTATATATAAAAAGGAGTTAGCTGATTACTTTTTTATTCTTGTTATTACTAGACATGGATAACAGTAATGAGGAGACGTTTTATGATTCTGAAACTTCACAAGAAGATATGTTTCCATCTCAAGAGAGTAATTATTAAATTATTATTTATTGAACAAACTATTAAAGCAATTTAAATATCATTAATTTTTTGAATTTAAATATCATTTCAGGAGTTTTTGTTGGATTGGAAGTACCTCAAACATGTTCCTGTACTTGTAGTGGTAAATTACCAAACATTTTTTTAATAGAATTATTTAGTTTATGCCTACTCAAAATGAAACTAAAATGTGATGGCTGGTAAATGATCAAAAGCAGTAATAAAATAGTAAACGTTTTCTTTTTTATTACAAACCACTTCAAATATTATATAAGGGGAAATATAATATAAAAGTTATGGGCTTGTACACTCCTTGAACTTTTTAAAATTTGTTTTTTTTTTTATTATAGAAGGCGTTTCAGGCAGGTAGAAGCTATTTTTAATAGACATTTTGAAAATTCATTGAGAATCGCGGCTTTTCATTGTTTACCTGCTAACTAACTTTATTTTCATGAAAGAATATTCAAGAAGACATTGATTGATCTTCCCGAGTTTAATAAAACAACTTGGTTATCTTGCCGATGTTTCGGCGAAAAATGTTGCCCTCGTGAAGGATAACTATTGATTTATTATTAAAATGTAAAATAATAGTATGTTATGCAACGGGTGTGGAAAGAATTTATTTACGAAACGAGAGATTCCGCTTTAACGAGTTTTGTGAATAAATTTTGACGTATCATTTCTATATGATATTTTGTGTCACATGCATTTAAAAATAAGTAACGAAGTTATGATTTTTGTAATAGCTGGCATTAAATACAAAAACAACAATAATTTAATATTATACTGTTCAAAACTTACAATAATATGGAGCGTTTTCTTTATTTCGGCAACATCGATAACAGTATTTACTGACTTCAAGTCAGGAACGATTAAGTGGGAAACTTCGATGTTATTGAATTATATGAACATTATTTATGTTTTTTCATATTTTGCGCTCACATATATGGGAAAATCCGCCAAAAATATTCAGATGGTTGAAAAATTAAAAAAAAATTTTGTACTTCACCTCTGGGATAGTGTTTTTCTTCTTCTATAGGTCACACAAAATACGAAAAAATTAGTGTTCCCACGAAAACGGACGTGTGATACTGTTTTTTTTAAACAATTTTAATTTTTAATAATAAAATTTAAACAGCTAAAAATATTCTTTTTACACTGCATAGTTCTCGAGAATCTAAATGTTTTCCACGTATAATCGCTATTTATTAGGTAAAGAGAACTTCAATTTAAGCTACAGAACATTAAAATCAGATTATTAGATTGGGAAGATTGTTAGAGGGAACCCATTAAAATCAGATTGTTAGATTGGGAGGTACTAAAACTTGAGCAATTTTATCAATTTTTCACAAATCGTTATCTTGCAAAATCGATAAATTTTTTGAATCGATTTGAAAAAATTCAGGTGTATTCTTGGGCATTTCTAAGAACTTTTTATTGTTACCAATTTTGTAAGAAAATATAGTTTTTCACTTAAAAATTTATCAATGATTTTACGAAAAATACTATCCGATTTTAGCTTAAATTTATGCTCTCTTCCCCTTATAAACAGCGTGTGTAAAAAAACATTTTTTGCTTTTTAAATTCATTGTTAAAAATCAAAATTGTTTAAAAAAAACAGTGTAACAAACTGTGTGTCCTATAGAAGAAGAAAAACACTTTTGTTCAGATACTGCAAGCGTTATGGTGGGGATAAATTGCTCTGTATCGACTAAATTGAAAGAGATTCTGCCAGATATGAAAATAATAAAATGTAATTGTCACATAGAAAATTTGTGTGCACAAAATGCTGCAAAGGTCTTACCTTGCAATGATTTTTCATCAATTATTTACAATTACATATCTCACAGTGCAAAAAAACACATATGTTTAAAGTATTACAAAACAAGTTAGGTTTACAAGAACTTATTATTTTAAGACCGTGTCCGACGCGTTGGCTGTATTATTATGATAGTATTAGGCGAATATTACGTAGATTGAATGTTTTAATTTTTTTTTTGAAAATGAGTGTGCAGAGAAAAGTAAGAAAACAAGCTCACAGTCAAATAGTTCTGAGAAATCGTGTGAATAAATTTTAGAATATCTAAAAGATACGATGAAGCAGGCATATTTGTATTTTTTAGAATTCGCTCTTTCTAAATTTGTAAAAGTTAACTTGATATTGCAACATGAAAAGCCCATTGTGCCTATAGTAAATGAGGAAATGCGACAATTGTACATTGATCTTTTAAAAATGTACATGAAATCAGATTATTTACATAAAACTGAGTTGAAAGATATTGACCCGACTGATGAAAGTCATTTCAAAAATTTGTTTGAAATTGATATTGGAGTACAAGCAAATTCTTTATTAAAAGAAAATCGTCCAGACATGGATGATGATTCAGTGACAGAGCTAAGACAAACTTGCACAAAATTTTTTGTTGAAGCTTGTAATAAACTGAAGCAGCGTTGCGATTTTGCAAATACTGATCTTCAAGCTATGAGATTCTTCAATCCAAAAAATGCGTTGTGTAAAAAGTTTCACGAAGAAAATTGTAATCTAAGCAATGTGTTCGATAACTTTCCTGGGATATTTAAGAAGTATGATGACGATAAATTGAAGATAATAGAGGACGAATGGATGAATTTATTGCATTATAATTTTGAAGATAGCATTGCTTCCGAAAAAAGAGCCGACGTTTTTTGGGCAAACGTCAAAGAAATAAAAGAAGATAATAAATCGGTGTTTGAAAATATTTCAAAGATTGCTATTGATATTTTATGTATTCCTCATTCGAATGCTTCTTCAGAAAGAGTATGGAGTAAGTATAGCTTAGAAAAAAATAAAGTTAGAAATAAATTATCGTTTACAGCAATACGTAGTATTATATTAGCTACTCAATATATTAATGATCAGGGTGGGATTTTCCGCTTTAAGCCGACAGAGGAAATGTTAACGAGAATGAAATCTCCGTTGCACATTAACGATCCCAAAAAGTTAGATAGTTTGGATTCAAGCTCAGAAAGTTTTTCATCGTATGGAAGCATACTGTTAACTCCAGAAATGATAGAAAAAAGTAGTAAGGACGATACAGCATTTATTCGAAAATTTTCGCAAATAGACCAGGATACGATTGACAGTGTTGAAATTCAAGAAAATAACTATGACGACGTTTCTGATGTAGATATTACAGAATCAAAGCTAGAAATATGTGATCATGAAAAACTATTTTTTACTGAAAACAGTAAAGACGAGTTCTATTGTCATACAAATTGTGATGTAAATAATAAGCCTGATATAGATAAGGACAATGAGCTTGCAAGTATTTTTGAACCACAATTATTGTTAAATGTAAGTTCATCTGCTGACAATAAACAGGAGAGTGCAATTGTTGATGTAACCAATGATTGCTGCGAAGAAGTTGTAATCAGCAATACGTGTGATTATCCCAACTATTATACGATGACTAATGTCAAGAATGCAATGAATAGAGAGACCTCTATTTTAGATGTTGAAGAAAATTCATTGTTAAGTGATACTATATCGACTATAGAAACCAAAAGTGATGTTAATGAAAGAAATAGTGAATGCGAGTACTTGAATTCACTTTTATCCTTAGGATTAAAACATGTATGTCAAGATCATGCATATTCATGTTTAAGTAAACTTCGTACCAATCCTAAAAGCATACATAATGAATTAGTTATTATGGAGAATGGACTTATATATAATATTAATCATTATAAGATCAAAACCAAAAAATTTACCATTGGTAGATACACGGGAAAATTGGACCATCCCATAAGAGACCAACGCAATGTTGATTCAAGTGATCAGCCTATCACTTTATATTCCAAAAACATGAATATTTATTATTTTCTGAAGAATATCAAACACTTTTTGAAGTTGGAATGGCAGGATACGTAGATGGAGATGTAGTAAACGCTTTCAATTCTGTAAACGAGCACGCATGGATCAATACTGTTGCTTTTCCAACTCAATTGACAAAGATTATTTTAATGAACATGCACTTGTTTATAGAAAAATTGTCTCCAGACTGGAGTATGTTCCACATAAATCAAAATTTTACTGGAATTATAGTAATGCCATATGCGTCTAACAACCACTAGTGCTTATTTATTGCAGATACCAAAAAAAAAGTAGCTTATCACTTAGATCCTCTTTATATTGAGTCTAATATATCAGAAAGATCTGAAAGATGTTTCATTAATTTTTGCTTTCTCAAAGAGAAAGCTTTGTAACGGTGCAAATTTTGAAATCGATAATTTTCATGAATTCTTAGGTTTTGAGTCTTCCTGAGTCCGAAAAACGTGTTTTTGAAAATTGTACGGATGTGTGTATGTATGTACGTACGTACGTTCGTACGTATGTGCCAAAAATTGTATTCACCATAACTCTCAAACGGATCGATATATCGAGCTCGAATTTTGTGGACATGTTATGGCACTTCTAACTTAGATCTAATTAAATTTTGGAGGCGATTGATGGTTTATTAGAGCTTCTCTGGAATTTACATTAACTTTCGAAAATGAGATTTTTTCAAAAAAATTCATTTTTCAGCAATTGTTGCCATGAATATACCAAATCTAATGCCAGATTCTGAAAGAGCGTCAAATTTTAGTCAAATTATGTTCGATCTACATGATTCATAAGTAAAATCGAATTTTTGTAAGTAAAGTCGGGCTTTTGCTTTCTCAAAGAGAAAGCTTTGTAACGGTGCAAATTTTCAAATCGATAATTTTCATGAATTCTTAAGTTTTGAGTCTTCCTGAGTCCGAAAAACGTGTTTTTGAAAATTGTACGGATGTGTGTATGTATGTACGTACGTACGTACGTTCGTATGTATGTGTCAAAAATTGTATTCACCATAACTCTCAAACGGATCGATATATCGAGCTCGAATTTTGTGGACATGTTATGGCACTTCTAACTTAGATCTGATTAAATTTTGGAGGCGATTGATGGTTTATTAGAGCTTCTCTGGAATTTACATTAACTTTCGAAAATGAGATTTTTTCAAAAAAATTCATTTTTCAGCAATTGTTGCCATGAATATACCAAATCTAATGCCAGATTCTGAAAGAGCGTCAAATTTTAGTCAAATTATGTTCGATCTACATGATTCATAAGTAAAATCGAATTTTTATAAGTAAAGTCGGGCTTTTGCTTTCTCAAAGAGAAAGCTTTGTAACGGTGCAAATTTTCAAATCAATAATTTTCATGAATTCTTAGGTTTTGAGTCTTCCTGAGTCCGAAAAACGTGTTTTTGAAAATTGTACGGATGTGTGTATGTATGTACGTACGTACGTACGTTCGTATGTATGTGCCAAAAATTGTATTCACCATAACTCTCAAACGGATCGATATATCGAGCTCGAATTTTGTGGACATGTTATGGCACTTCTAACTTAGATCTGATTAAATTTTGGAGGCGATTGATGGTTTATTTTTCCCACCCGCCCACCCGTGCGAAGCACGTCTTTAAATAGTTTCCTAATTTGGTATGCAGCTGCTTTTACTCTACTACCCTGTCCTTTTTACTATCACCCCGCACTTTAATCTTATACCCTGCACTTTTCAATATCATCCTTCACTTTAGTCTAATACCCTGCACTTTTTTCTGCCATCCTTGCCTAACTGCCTTGCCTAAACAAAATTAATTGATTATACGCTACATTATATTTATACTATATAAGTACATGTTTTTTTAAAGTATAACAATAGTCAATTCTGCGTAAAGTTTTTCTTTGAAAAAAAGTATTTTTGTAGAATGATTTCGTACATATATAAAGGTGATCAGTACTAGTATAAAGAAATGTTATTATATATTTAAATAAAATAGTACAATTTCAACAGGGAACAAAATGTATCATTTATTTTCAACAGAAGATTATAATTGATAAGTACAGTAATTTGACAGTGCCTAACTATTAAATCATAAATTTATTAATTGTTTAATTCAATTAACGTGTCAGCGTAAGATTAAACGAATGTTGTCGCTGTAATAGCAGACATTACTAAAAAAGTAAAATAAATGTTGTCGCTGTAATAGCAGACATTACTAAAAAAGTAAAATAAAAGTTGTTAACACATTGTCGCTGAAACGCAGACTAATTTCAAGAAATTTAATTTTAATACGTCATAAGAATCAATCGCAATCAATTTTGCTTTCTTAAAGACAAAGCTTAATTTTCTCGTTTTAATAGTAGATAGATATTGTCGCTGTAATAGCAGACATAGTATTACAAGAACATTAGAAAAGCATTTATGATGACATTGTTGAAATATAAATTAATTTATGGCCAATTTTAAACTCTCAACCGCAGCCGTGGCCAAACCTTACGTATATCCAATTCTGTACTGCTTATGTTCCTTTGAGAAAGCATTCTGCTACTCAGTTAGCAGCGGTTTTTAAATTATACTTATCTTTGTTAGAAAAAAAAAGTGAAAGTTCATTAAATAGCGATGAATGGACATATATTTCTAATTTAACACCTCGCAAAATTCAAAACGACAAGTATAACTGGTGTATATGTTATTTATTTGATGGATTGTATCGGAAGAAATATCCCTTTCGATACAAATTTTGATCCATCGAAATACAGAATTTATATCGCAAATTTACTACTCCAAAAATCTATGCCCATGAACGAAATATGCCTTCTTTGTTTCAGTACAAAACTTAAACCTATACGTTTTAGATGTAATCGGTGTCGTAGAATTATTCACGAGAGTTGTTTCACTGAAAACCGACAAAAAAATAGAAATGTTTGCTTTTTGTGCAATACACAATTATATTCGCGTAAAAGAAAACGAGATTAAAAACAAAAATATTAAAATACTATGTTTTTTTAAATAAAAATACTATGTATTAACAGATTATAATTTGTTATTGTTTCAATAAAAATAATTTTATATAGTTATTTATAAATAAAAATAGACAATATTGAAAACTAATCTGTATATGTGCAGTTTTTTTATGTAATTCATTTATTATTGACAATATTTTAGTACGCGTACATAAGAATTAAATGAAACAATCAAGTATTACTTGTAAATGTTGTATCTTTCTAAAGAGCAATTTTTTCTAATTTGTTTCGTTAAATCTTCTCTCAAAAATGTGTTAAAATATACTTATTATTTTTTTCGTTTGCCGTAATAATTTAATTCGAGTTTAATTTTGTTTTATGGCAGGTATAACTTATCAATGTAGTCTTAGTAAAAAATAATTGCTTATGCCAGTTAATAAAAGTAAACGCTTCAATAAACTGTGGCACTACTCAACGTTCAAATTAAAAAAACAACGTTTTTTTCAGTGGTTCAACATTCGAGAAATGCGGAATGCAAAGGAATCGGGACGTACAATACTTTCTGACGATTGAAGTTGGCCTTTAGACTCCACAAAATTTATCGGTGTCCAACACTGTATGCGGGTGAAGGTATATGGGTGATTCTTCCAAAAGTGGTGTTTTTTATCTTAAAAAATAGACCACATAAAAAAGATCGAAGATCGATTTGAGGGTAACCGATGGTGGCTTTTTGTTATTTAAGGTATAAGAAAACATAGTTTATTTGGAAAACACTACAGCTATGATTAAGTTTTGTCCATAAGATTAACATAGGCAAACGGAGGCGTTGTTACGGTAATGACGTGTTACAATAATGATATTTGACCACTAACTGTTACGCTCTAAAGAGCGATTAATAAATGACCAAATTTCCTTACATAAATTTTGTTTTTTTTAAAGTTATTAACATTTTTCGCTCACTTACGTTATATATATATATATATATATCTATATATATATATTTACTTACCATACGCTAGGGTGCGTAACGTTAATAACAATTTCTTTCTACCTCAACAAATAAGTCTGCATAAAAACTGTTAAAACAACAATGTGAAAAAAGTAGTTATGCAAAATATGCCTTAAGTTGACTCAATTTGAAATGTATTGGCCTAAATCGCTTTCGCGATGAAGGGCGGCAACACTGATGGAAAATAAGTGTGAAATTAATAAATGCAAAATTAAGTTTTTAAGTTTGTACGGCTGCAGGAATGCATAAAATCATATATATCTCACTTATGCCCAAAGCCACAGACATGTTCTTTTTGAAAACCCCACGACTTTGTGGGTGTTTATTTGAATATTCCAAGTCTAGCAGCATTGTTATTAACATTAGTGATAGCGCAGTGATAAAGAATCAGCTACTCTCTATGGGCTGCAAATACGTGAATACGTGCGTATCTACTGTCTAGTATTTCATATTGACTGGCGCAGTCCATTATTGTTATTGACAGTCAGAACCGCTGTATTACCCTCAGCATAATTTCAGCCTCACCTCAGACTGTTGATGATAAGTAATCTACACACCTATATATGGTCGAACTAATTTTTAAGAAATTCAAAATGTTTTCTGCTGCGTTCTGACATTTTCTACAGATCCCGAGTGCCAACTCAACCAAATTTCTTGCACTCTTCTCTATGGTAATGGTGTATCGAGAAATAATATATTTAACTATATTATACATAGAGGATTCTCTGTGAAATAGAGAGGTCGAAATTTAATTTTTTTTATAAGCATATTGAATCACTTCTACTTGATGAATACACCGCCCTGAATTTTTTCAGATATTTTGCATAAATTATCTCTGAGTTACAGAGAGTGAAAGTTGGTAAAAATAGGGTTTTTTGCATTTTTTGTACAGTAAAATTTCTTAAATTATCAGTTTTATTTAATAATCATCAATTTAATAAAAACCTATTTAAATACCTGATCCATCTTAGTGTAAATGAAAAATTTACCAATGCATTAACAACGGTTAATCTCGAATGTTGCATCAATATTGTAATACTGATTAAAACTTAGAGGATCACACAATACGATAATTAATAAAATTCATTGCAAATACGTTTACTTACCTGTAATTATAGTATATAGATAGTACCAATATTACATGTAAAACATTTTTTGTACAGTAAAATTTCTTAAATTATCAGTTTTATTTAATAATCATCAATTTAATAAAATTATATTTAATATCTTTAATTTGTACAAAATAACTATTTAAAGCATAATATTAATAAATTAATATACATTAACCTACTATACATAATACATTTAAAGTTCATATACCACAAAACCAACGCGCGCGTTTGCGCGCGCAAATGATCCCCTAGTATTAAGTATAAAATTAATTATTTAAATGTTTTTATTTTTATGCGCGCAAGGCCAAACGTTTGGTCCAGAACGACGGAACAGGATCGAACAGTGCCGTACCACACGACGCACAACTTCACGGTCCACAGCCGGCGAGTTCTCCCGTGGATCCGACTGAACTTAGCAATTGAGTGGATAAAGAATATAGTTGGCTCTAGCTCTGATGCAACCCTGGTTAGAGTGTGATTGCAGCTTTTGATTGTTATTTATACTAGTGTTAGTGATAAAACGTTATATTTATTTTTGTTAGTTTAAAGCTAGGGGACTGTGTGGTCAAAGGAAATATACTTGTGTGAAATTAAATCTTATTCACATTATTATTCGTGTTTCGTACTTGCTATGTTTACAATATTTATATAAGAAGAAGGAAAAAAATTATGAAATTCTTGAAGCTATTGTTTCCTATACATTATTAAAAAAAAACATTAATCGTTTTAAATGTCAAAATTTGCGAAGAGAGAAAAATTTCAGAATTAGACATCTATTTGCATGCGTCAAGATGCTCTCTGTAAAATTTTAGAGGAATTGTTTGTTCACATAATGTGTGTGTTCTCGCTGTTATTTTTTTATATCTTGCGCAAAAACGTTTCGCCGACTCCTTTAGTGCTCGTTTAGCCTCCTGTTGAGTTTCATAGGTTATGAACCCTGTGTGTGTGTTGATTACTATTTCATGTATTTGTTCGATGCGCACGAAATTTTTGTATACTATTTTGCCAAATTGTTCGAAATGTTTGAGAACTTCTGACACGTTGTGTTCATTACCATAACATTGCTGTATTATTTCAATAGGGAAAATATTTTTTCGAAAAAATCGAAAAAAAAATTTATAACATATTAATGTTCTGTAAATGTTGAATAAGCTTCCTACAATATTACTATAATATTACTTTCCACGGATGGGTCTGAAATATTGATCGAATCAATGTAATATTAAAACGGACATTCCACTTCGCAGCAATGTTGCCTGATCGTGGCCAGCTGGTTACGTAACATTCCCGCAACATAATTGATCCTACTTACCAAAGTAACATTCCAGCAATATTTCCAGAGTATTGGGTGCTATATGGGTATTTGTTGCAAGATATTTTGGGCGAGTATTTCTGGGTGGATTTTACCATTTTTGGCTTTTCGTAAAATATCTAATAACTTTCAAAGGTAGAAGGTCATGTCTAGTCTTTTAACATAGAGCATAATTTCCACTAGATACTTCATTTGTTCATTTTCTTTTAGGACTGAAACAACCACTTTCGAAAGGGTTCTTTCGAAATTCTCTAGAATTAACTGGTGGTTTCTTGTTTGTTTGTATAATTCTTCAAATTTGGTAGTCACAATGTGTCTGTTTTTCTCTATTAAATGCGCTATTTGTTTTTGATCGGCATATAGCTGATCAAATTTTTGATTGACATTGTTTATGTCCTCGTTTGTGGCAATGCCAAACAATCATTTACTGATGGAGCCGACGAATCCAAAGGGTACCATTCATTTTGTCCTAATGCTCGTTGGGTAGATCGAGTTAGGATACTCAACCTGTCCTAGATGAGTGATGGTCTCATTGATGGCTTTTCTCAACTCGGTGAGAGTTTGTTGCTTTATTTCTAAAATGTCTGTGCCTAACAAATTTTTACATTTTTGTTCATCCATCACAGTGATACATTTGTTGTACACTTCTTGGTGAGAATGTAAGTGATTGTGTATATTTAGGAATTGATCCACGTCAATTACTACGTCCACTTTCCAATCAGCTCTTATTATTTTGACTTTATCTCTTTTTTCATAGTATATACCAAGATTTAGCGATAACGATTCTTGAATGTGCAAGACTTCTTTTTGCAAACCGGGTCGGTTTGTACAGACCATGATGAACAAAACCAGTAGTCGATTCATCTGGAACACAAATGAATATTAATCAGAATTGTCCTCAGACTCTGATTTATCGGCTTTTTCATCGACACATTTGAATTTGTCAATGTGTTTCCTAATTTGTTTGCCATTTGGGTATTCTAGTATTACGTTCTTTCCGACGACCAATTTGACGATTTTCAGAGGTTTATTTTTGTAGGCGTCAAATTTGCTGGTGATTGGCTCATTAATTAGTCTTGCATAACTTCTAATTCTGTCTTTAAATCTTCTGATTTTTCGATCATACCTTTCTTTTGATTTAAGTTTGTTCTCTATTTGTTTTTCTCCGGCTAGGATCTTCATTTCATCAAGTCGAAGTATCAGGTCTCTGATGTACACATTGTATGTGTGTAATTTTTTATCTCAAGATATTTTGATCGAAAATATAGCCGTCCTGCCGTACATCAATTCAAATGGTGGGAAATTAGTCACTGCAAGCAAGCTGGTGTTATACGTCAAGGTGGCAAATGGTGCTAATTTGTTCCAATCATCGTATTTTTCCGAGTGTATGCTAATGAATTCCACTAATGGTGCGTGGCTTCTTTCTAATTGAATGCTTCACTAGTGCATCTGCAATGGTGGTTGCATTCAAGTTTTTAATGGGTTTTGCAATTAGATATTTTGTCAATTTGCCCACCGTGTTAATCGAAACTTTGTCAAAAGCTTCAATTGGCGTGTCGGTGATGATCATTGGATCTCTCGTTTTGAACCTTTCTATTTTCTTCTCTTGGTAACTTTAGTAGTATCTTTCACGTATTTTCTTGTACGTTTGATTTATTCCCTTATGACCTCCGGTTAAACTGTCGTGCAGATTTGCAATTATTTGTTTGCTTTCTTTCTTTGCCGGTAATTCTACTTTTTCATAGCAGATTGTTACCTTTATGGGCGAGTAGTTGAAAGTTTTTGCTAGCATTTCAGTGATTCGACCTGGTTTTAGGTCATCAGTTAATCGCCTTTGCGAGATATCCTGAAACTTTTTGCCTCATTTTTTAGTAAGACTGTTTTCAAGTTTTGCATCGCATTTTCAAGTTCACTAATATTTATTTTGCTGTAATACTTGTCTTCTATTATAACAGAATAAATTTTGTTTTTCTTAAAAATGGTGACAAAAATTTGACCAATTTGCGGCTTTTTGTTTTTGATGTTAACTAGCTCTATTACTCCAATATCAGTGAATAATTTTATAATAGAAGTAGTGCCTTCACAGTCCTTTCACAGAAAATGCACTAAATTGTCTCTTTTGTATGTCATACATTCTCTGATGGTAACAATTTGCTCTCTTTCTGGTAACAAATTTTTATTTTGATCCGCATCCTTGTGAATTGTTGAGTTGGTGGATTTCCGGATGGAACCATATCTTTTGTTGATTGGCTCCAATAATTGTGGCATCGTGACTAACCATGGGACCGTTACCTCTGGTAGTTGTGAGTACCCAATTTCATAAGTTTTGTCATCAATACTCTCGTTTATGACACTTTCATCCGTTGTTTTCAGTGTAACCCTTTTGTTTGGGTGTGGTGTACTCTTGGCGTTAAGAGACTTGTTAACTATCTTCGTGGTGTCTGAGATTCTCCGCTTTGTTGGGTAGATCACACCCTCCATTGATGAGTTATCTTCTTCTTCGGGTTGGGAATCTCTGGCTTGTTCATATCTCATTAATAAATCTCTTTGTGATTGTTCTATCAACTTCTGAAGTCCTTCCTCTAATACTTCATCCATATGTTTTGTTTCGTAATGAGCATTCAACTCATCCATGCAGAATCTCATTTCTTCTGTTTGATGTTCTCCGTCGGAGAAATGAGTGACGGGTATGTCATATTCTCTAAATGTCTCTTCTTCTTGTGGGTGATTTATTTCATATCTTGCCTTACTTTCTTCAAATTTTTTGCTGGCTTGACTTTTTGTCTGGACAATGTTATCACAATCGAAGCATTTGCCAATGATTTGTTCTCTGACGTCTTTTGGGAGTTGGTGTGACTGTTGGCACTGACTTGGACCTCTATATTGCTAATTGTTTTATCTTTATCTTCTTCTGAATCAGAGCTTTCTTGAATGCTGTCGTTTATAGCTTTTATTTTCGATTCGTCAATCCTAAGAGCACTTCTCCTAGGATCTTCTAAAGGAGGATTATCGCTTGTGCTTTTGTCCACCACTGTGGAGGACAACAATGAGGTATTCAAAATATTCGTTCTGGTGGACGTGTTTGTGTCACTGTCACTTGTCGTGGTTGTATCTATAGTGCTCTCTGTTTTTGATGTTTGTTTATTTGTGCTGGATGAGCTCATGTTTTTTGATCTTAGAATGGCTCCTTGTCGAATGTATTGATGCACTTTGCTTTCCACTGGAGGGGCTTTCGCTCTTCTTCTTTGAGCTATAACACTGTGGTCTAAGGGTGGAGCTTCTTTGTTTGTTTTTACTCCTGCCGGACATCCTCTCCCTCTTGGAGCATTGGCATTCCCTACAATCTGAGCCATTTGCCTTGAAGGTGGCTCTTGCTCTTTTGATGTGCTAGGTTTGTATAGGTCAATTATCATAACTTTCAATTTTGATAAATTTTTGTTAATTTCTTCCTCTGTGAGCGATGGAGGGTTCCTCAATAGAGCATCAGCATTTTTGTTTAATTTTCCAAGCTTGTACTTAAAAGTGTATTCATAGCCTGTGAGTTTGAACATCCATCTCCTGAGTCTTTGTCCTGGATCTTTTCTGCTATGCATCCAATGTAGTGGTTGATGATCACATACTAGAGTGAATTTTGTACACATTAAGTATGGTCTGAATTGGTGCAATGCATATAGTACTGCTAGGCATTCTTTTTCAGTTGTGCTGTAATTTCTTTCAGCCTTGCTAAGCAGTCGTGAATCCGAGTGCTTATCGACCCAAATGCTAAAAAAATGGTAACAGTTCGCTGCACGCATTTATGCACTGTCACCTCGTTATAACATATAAATATCAAATCCAATTTAAACTGCAAATGCCCTTTCCTCCAAACCTTTACTCCTAAACCCTAAATGGGGGGGGGGGGGCAAAATACATATGCGGCATCAATACTAAGATATTCATTGGTAATTTTAGACGAGTGCTTTGCGTACTCGACTTTTGATCCTGTTGTTCCGGGTTTGAATCCGGGCAAAACTTTTTTTGCAAATGCGATTTTTTTAAAAATTATGATTAATTAATTAATTATAGATAGTGATAATAAAAGTTTCAATATTTTATTATAATTCTTAAGACTATTATCATTATTATATACTGTACTACTGATCTGGAGACATTTATGGTTATAATTAATTATAATTATATTCTTAATTTCTATTATATAATAAGTTAAGAGTACAACAACATTCTACGACTCGATGTAAGAAGTGCTATCGATCAACGTAAGGATGTTTTTGAAATGAGAAATGCAATTGCGCCATAGCACGATATAGCTATTCAAAGATAAGCATTGGCATTAAAAAAAATGCATTTGCAAAAACAAAGTTTTTCCCGGATTCGAACCCGGATCAAAAGGATCAAAAGTCGAGCACGCAACGTACTCGAGTAACATTACCAATGAATATCTTAGTATTGATGTCGCATATGTATTTTGCCCCCCATTGGGGGTTTAGGAGTAAATGTTTGGAAGAAAGGGCATTTGCGGTTTAAATTGGGTTAAAGGATTTAATATTTAAATGTTATAACGAGGTAACAGTGCATAAATGCGTGCAACGAACCGTTACCATCGTTTCAGCATTCGGGTCGATAAGCACTCGGATTCATCGATACGTTATCGACCGAATGCCTACTATAATCGGCGGGACCTGGAAAGAAACTCACACGCCATACCAGTGTCGGGGTGGCTCACCTCAGGGCGCCTCACTTTTGCATAGGGATTTAGGCTTCTAATACGGTCTGTCTTCGTTAACTGAACATCTAGAAAATCTGGAGAGGTATACATATAGTCTAGATATACGAAGACTAGCTAGTCTGCGCTGGGGATTGTGTACATATAGCGTAGGCATAGCAGACGCTCAGCGCAGATATATATATATATATAAAAGCATACGCAAGCTATACATATATATAGATATACGGAGTCTAGCTAGTCAGCCTTAGAGCATACATACATATAGATATACGTAGGCATAGCTAGCACATTAAATGAAAAAAAAATTATTGCAATAGCAGTTTTGGTTACCGAGATGATCAGATTGCAACTAAGGTGTACGAATTCTCTTCGCCGCCGCGCGGCGCTCCCCCCACCTCCGCATCGACCGGCCGAAGCAGTCGCGCTCATATCATACTCTAAATGTAATCATTTAGAGTATGATTTCAATAAGCACTGTGCCAAATTGTAATTGGAAATATCAAGTAGTTTCGGCGCAATCGTCGGTTGAAAACAATTATTTATCTCGGCTCGTATTGGTCCGATCTTGACAAAATTTATATGAAAATTCATAGATTTTTACGTACTTTAAGATGCATTTTACCGCGATTCTCTAACTTAAAAATTGGCTAAAATAAAAAAAAAATTTTTGTTAAAAATGTTGTTAAATATTAATATTTAAAAAATTCCTTTTTACTGTTTATTAAGTACGTCATAAGCTATTGATTAAAGGCGGTTGGACGCAATTATCATTCCTGGATCGGATTGGGCAGTAATTTGAACTTTTCGGGTATATAATTTTGCAACAAGACGCCATTTTGAGATATCAAGATCGGGCTTCAATTTTGAAGTTGTCCGTACTAAAAAGTCATCGATATATGCTAATACAACGAAGAAAAATGATTTTTTGTAAAAACCATTGCAATATGAAAATTAAAAAAAAAAGTTTTTTTGTTTAACAATTTAACAATGAAAAAAATTAATTTTCATTTATAAATACATTTATCTTTTAGAAAATTCAATTCTGATCAACTTATGTCTCTACCTTTTTTTACAGAAATGCAATAACAATGAAGTTAATCAAGAAAAACTAAAAGATAATGCATTTTTGCAACTCATTTTGCAATAACAATGTTCCCGACCTGGCTCATTGTAGAGACTTTATGGCTATTTTCAGTAAGTGACTATCAACATATTTCAACAATAAAACAAACTATAGCAAGAACTTTTTGACAAAATCCTAGGGCTCCCGGACTATAAAGGATTTTGAATGCCGCGCGCTCGATTGCTTATCTATAGGTATACTGCATACTTATAGAGGATATAGAGGACGATATTTGATTTTCTAACCAATGATAAAATTGGATTTAGAAAAGAGGGCGCTCAGGAAAATCACAGATTGAGGAATTAATTAGTGGTGGTTTATTGAAGGCCAATAGAGGTTTTATTTCAGGCATCCTTCTTCCAGCGAAGCGTCGGCCAGGGCATTCTGTCGGCGGACGCCTTGGTGGCAGTTCGCACTTTGTATTCCGTTCGTGGACCTGGAGTAGTTAAGTTTATCTTAACAGTTTTTAGTAATTCTTCTCGCCATCTTCGTATCGTTGGATTTTTTTCAAAGGAGGAATTTCGTTGTTCTTTTCCTTTGTTGGGGAATTTATAGAGGAAAGTTGGTGAGCTATGGTATTGTTATTAATATTCGTGGTGGAAAATAGAGTTTAAATAGAGAATCAAAGTACGTTGTGGAATATGGGGGAAATCTTCGCGATTACAGATTTCAGTGGTGTCTTCCCTTTCAATGTTTGATTATTAAAGTAGAATCATCCGTAGAGGAAATTTCGCGGTCCTTCCTTTTAGCAACGGCCGATTATCCAAGATATAGTTATATGGTCGCTGGCCCATGAGGTTATTTAAATTCCATTTACTGTTGAATTGTTTTCATGTAACGAGATATTTCATAATATACTTGTGATTTCTGATCTTAACTATTCGTGTTCAATATTTGTTGACCTAATTTCCACCACATTTCCGCTTTCTACCATTTTCAGAATTCCACAAGCCGATGAAAAGGAGTTAGCCGCGCAAAATAAAATTACTTGTACATTAATTAGAACCCCCGTGCGGGCGGGTAAATTCCACGTTACAGTATATATAAAATTATATATATAATATATTATACACACACACACACACACACACGCCGCTAAGACACTTTTATCAACTCATCAATAGTTCATCTGTACGCTAGTGGACGCATCGTATCTCCAAAATGATCTCGGGTCATTTGAATATTTTATAATTATCGACTTTAAAATTATCGACTTAAAATAACATACATAAGTAAAAAATCTCGCGTGCACGCGAGCTTTTTCTCTTGAAGAACGACCTAAGGAACAAGAAAAAATAGGTCTGGTAGGTGTGCCATCATGAAAATTTTTTGCAACTTTTCCGTCCGACTTGTTTCCGAATTTTCCTGGACATACTCATACATACGCAAGTTGCGAGTATTCCCGCTGGAGACAGTGTACAAGTAAACTGTACATATAATACTACATAAGCATAGCTATAGCCTGCTCTGTAAAGGAGACGAATGTTGTATGCCGAACTCGTTCTATATATTATATATGTTGTGACGGTCAGCCGTCAGCCCCAGCTCGCCTGGACACCACCGGAGCCGTGCTAATGGAAAAAGCATACTCTAAGACCCGGTGGTGTTTTCAGGAAAGCAGAGCAGAGATGAGAGCAAGAGAGAGAGAGAGAAGACACGGCCGGAGTAACAGAGCAGAGCAGCGCCTCGAACAGCTGAGCAGAAGCCACGCTCAGCGCGAAGCATGCGCGGCGCCGCACGAGACAGAGAGAGAGAGAAGTACCACGCGCGCCACAGCGAGAGAGCGGCAGAGAGAGGGAAGCGCGCGAGAGCGAGAGAGAAAGAAGATAGCGGCGACGGCTGAGAGCGCAGCACAGCAAGCGAAGCCACGAGGCGTACGCGCGCGAGCGACCGCCGCCATGTTGGCGAGCACGGTAGAGAGAATGAGAGCGAGCGAGAAAGAGAAAGACAAAGACGGAGAATATGTGATGTGAGCAGAGAGAGTGGAGGCACACGACGAGCCTCGAACGTTATTGGCGACGGGTGGAGGGCTGCGGCTCGATCCACAGCGGTACGCGAGCGAAATATTATAGAGAAAAATTGTAAGAGGAAATTCAGGCGGAAAATGTATGATTGAATGCGCTACAGCCAGACAGAGAAAATTAATGAATTCGAATTTCGCGCGCGAGGAGATTTATTAGTAAGAGGGCGCTAGGACAGAAATGTGCTATATTAGGCTGTCACGTGATATCGCGTGAGTAAGAAAGGACAGCCAGAAAATACATGCGCGAGAAAGAGACAGAGAGAGACGCCGCGGTCGCAACGGCCGCGCAACAGGTAGAACGAGTAGTATCCAGTGAGCAGCAGGCAAAGCTAGACGCACTCCAGGACAACATATTTTCCCTCCGCATTCTCCACGACATAACCTCCAGATTTTCTATACTGTCGAGGTTCGCTCGCGAAGTAATTCTGCGCCGCGCGACATTTCAGGGAACGAGACATCATCCGGACGAGAGGAAGAGCAGTCAACGTATTTTTACAGCCAGGTAGACACTTATTATTTCAAAGTGCGCGTCCCCGCGTCGGCCGGACTTACCGCCAGAGCGTGCCTCCCGCACGCGAGCCCTTTCACATTATTTATTTATTATTCAATAAATGCCAGGCCGTCCATTTTAAGACTGTGCGTGTTTATTTAGCAAGCCCCCGCCTATCCTTCTTCCCAAAAATTCGCGGCCGCGAGATATAAGTTTGTGCACCGCTGAGCAGCCGGCAAAGCGGTTGGTGAACCGGGCGTCCAACAATTAATAATTAAAATACGGTTCATCCGGCAGCCCGATAACAGGGTGCGATCACGTTGTGGAGCTCTCGACGGCCTCCCCGAGAGAGCAATAAAAACCACAACGTCACATTGACGCCCAACGTGCGGCGAAAAAGGATCGGGGAAAAGTGAAAAAACGAAACACGCGAGACTTGGCCATTTTGTGCCACGCGGTCGGCTAAGGCGGCCATATTGAAAAACGTGACGCGAGTAAATGAACACGGCGGAGATAGTAAGCCGGAGAAGAATAAAAATTTAATTTCGAAAACGAGGCAGTGCAGTGGAAAATTCCAAGAAAAATTTTTTTTCTTTTTCTCTCAGTGAACGGTCAACGATATAGGAGCATTTCCGAAAAATATTTTTTCTCGTCAACAGTCAGAAAAATCGCTCGCAATACGGCCGAGCCGTACGGGTAGTAAATTTCAACAACCGACAGAATTAAATAAATTCCGCGAGTGCCACCAATGTATACGACCATTTCCGAAAAAAAAAAAAAAATTGACAATTCTTTTTTTTCTCTACAATTCTAACACGTGCACCACCCACCCAACGAAATTGAATTTATGCTGGCCAGAGACAACGTCCCAATATTTTGCATGCCAACAATAATTAATAATAATTATTTATAATTACCTACAATACTATATATACCACCCTTATAACTAACAATACCCTCATATTTCTATAGACGGTTAACGGTAGTACGTCGAAAATTATTTTATAAATTTCACTACATGAGACAGATAGGAAAATTTCTTGACAGTAGACAATCAGACGCTAGATTTTACAATTACAGGAAGATCAGAGAATTATTGTTCGTACTATTAAATCAGAACAAACAAGATTTTTTTTTTGAAAAACCAGTAATAAAAATCAGATCGCGTCAGAATTGAATATCAGCCAGAAATTCCAAGATGTCCAACGCCGGCCACCAAGAAATAATGGAGAAACTTAGAAAACACAGGGAGGTTAGAGCTATAGTAAGAGAAGTAATTAAACTGGATCGAAAAGAGATTCAAAACGCATTAGAAGACATTCAAGCAGAGACAAACGGAACGAGAGGTGTATTACAGGATCGCTTACTACGAGCAAGAGTGCTATTGGAAACAAAGTTAGATGCACTATGGTATCCATGGGACGGCAAACCAACGATCCCAAGGCTCAGACTAATGAACGAGGAAAACCATGGAACAGGAAAATCAGATGTAGTGCAATTACTTACTCAACTACAACCAGTCGTACCACAACAACAGTATGCACAACCAAACGCATCCACGAGTATACAATACTCAGAACATGTCAAGCAGTTACTCACAGACTCAGCAGATAAATCGCTGCAAAGTAACAAATGGTTCGTAAGTCAGCACACATCAACACTATTACACTCATCGCCAGGGAAAAAGCATATTCCTGTGGACAGCTCGTTCGCTAAAAATCTGCCAGAAATAGAAGAATTAACAAATCCAACAGGAACGAAGAAAAAAACCATATCCACGGAAGAGAGGCTAAGCGTAACCACGAGTCAAAGCGAAAAATCGGATAATGAAGAAGCAGTCGAAACGCAAAGACAAAAATTAGAAAAAACAATCCACGAGTTACAGATTACAACAACAGAAACAGACACGAACAGTACAACTATTACAAGAATTAGCAAGATAAAACCAACCAAATCAAAAACGTCACAAAAACACAAGAAGTCACGACCACCACCAAAATTCAGCAGCTCGTCGGAAGAATCATCGGACAGCTCGTCAGACAGTATCTCGTCAGATAGTGATGCTCCACAATCTCACAGACAGAGAGCTAACAGACGACTAGACAGAAGCCAAAGCAGTATAAACGCGAAAAATCATCTCAGTCATCTACAATTGATCAGAAACCTAAAGATCGAATATTCAGGCTCGTCGAAGGAAGACCCAGAAGACTATGGAAGAAAATTAGAAGGCATCAAGGACAGCCTAGATATTCGCAGCAAGGCTATGTTGAAACTGGTACCTTACACCTTGACTGGAAGAGCACAAATGTGGTATCAAACCGAAAAGACAGATATACAGTCATGGAAAGACTTCTTAACCGCATTTAAAGAACAATTTTATACTTCCGCAAACACCAATGACGTAATGGATGAACTGCTTCGACGCACGCAAGGCAACGGAGAAAAGATATCGACTTATATTATGAACTTCAGACACATAGCCGATCATCTACAAAAACCAATGCCAGTCAAGAAACAGATCGCCCTACTCATCGACAGATTGCGACCAGTTTATAGAAAAGCCCTCAAAGATAAGAAGATTAAAACTTTCCACGACGTAAAGAAGTACTGCAAAGAGCTAGAAGACGAACTCGAACATGATGCCAGGTACGCTCCGCCACCACCAGCAGAAAAATCAAAATTCCCAGCAGCAGCTTGGTCAACCACTCCAAAACCAAAAGTTGCCGGAACAGAAGAAATAGCGGAAACCATAGAAGAAACAACCAAGACAAAGAAAAAGAAAAACAAAAAGAAAAAACCAGCAACAATAGAGGAAGCAAAGACAGAAACACCAGTTAAGACACAAGAAGTGTGTGCAACAACTCAACAAATTCCTGCGACACATGCTCAGCTACCTATACCACAACAACCTGTACAACAAAATTTCACGCCAGCGCTAAGCCAACAAACAAACCAATCGCAACAACAGACCCAGTATTATGGACCTTGTCATGTTTGCGAAACGGTCGGGCATAGAGCAGCAGAATGTCCGAAAACACAATGCTACAATTGCAAACAATACGGACATAGAAGAAACGCGTGCAAATACCCGTTGAAACCGACAGGCAGATGTCAGGTATGCGGTCAGATTGGAGCACCATTTAAAAACTGTAAAAACTGTGTCAAGGCCAGAGAACTGTTACAGCAGTTGCAACCACAAATATTGCCAGAGCAATCATGTCAGATCTGCGGGCAAAAGGGGGCAACGCTTCGAGACTGTCCCAACTGTGTCCACGTCAGAAAGCTTCTGGGAAATGGACAAACGGAGGCGGCAACGGGGCAGCCGACCTCCGTCTTCACACCGTGGCCCCAGTCGTAACCTGCAAAATTGACTCACATACCCGTAATCTTTCCACGGGTATGTCAATTTTGGGAGGGGGAGAGAGTGGCGTACAGCCACTAGAAAAAGTGCAAAACCAGACAGTAGTAGCCAGAATCGTCACCAACGGCCAGGCTGACCACAGTCAGGAAAAAGCACTTACGAAGAAGAGACAACAGATTAACGAGGCAAACGTGAAAAGAGGAGACGCCAAGGTCAAACCATGGTCAGACTCTATCACGAAGAAAGAAGAGACAAAAGAAGATAAAAAAGGAAATCACGCTCAAGCAAATACGGTCAGAGACGCGGAATCTAAGCCAGACGGGACGCCGGCTGCGCCAATGGAGAGTAGCGATGAAGACACGAAGCTAGAACGAGAAATCCAGCTATACAAGAAGCGAGGCTTTCGAGTAGAGAAGGAAATGATTCGTGGTCATGGACTAGAAGACATCGAAGAATTCTCAAAAGAGAGCCTGGAGAAGATAAAAGAGATGGCAGAATTCAGGAAAGCCGAAAAGCTTATGCGAACCGAGGCGCAAATAGATCTCAGACCGGAGCCGACCATAACGTCAACTTTACCCAAGGTAGACATTAAGGACAAGGAAACGGTCAGAAAACTAGTACAAGCCTTGGATTTCGGCGAGACCAGAGTTACGGCCAGACAAAGCGACATGGAAATCGAAGAAACTGGGAACGTGGAAACCCGATCGGAAGAAGAAGAAGACGGCAGCTCCAGCGAAGATGAGGTGCACCTTATCGAAGCGAAAGAGTTGCTGGAAGACAACCAAGAGAGAATAATTCGTACAAAGATTACCGATCTGATGGAAGAGACTGATTTTACTAGATTGAGGAAGATTGAGGCTGCGGTGGAGGCGCTCATCAATGATACACTGCCAGACGACAGAACTTCTGCACCGATAGTGGAAGCTGGAGTCGACCAGGAATCACAAGAGTCAGAAATGCCTATTGCTGGAGCCACATTAGACAATAGAGAATATATAAGAGTCGATTTAGGAGGACAAGAATATAGAGCACTGTTTGACCCAGGGGCTACAATTTCTTTAGTAGGCTCGGGAATAGCTGAGAAATACAAAAAGAGACTAAAACCCTGCACGACGACAATCCAGACAGTCACTGGCGGACTGAATCCAGTCCTAGGATTTTTGCCTATTCATTTAGAGCTAGATGGAATAAGCGAAACTCTGAATGCCAGAGCTGTCAAGGATGTTAGACATGAAATGATATTGGGCAAAGACTTCTGCGACACATTCAAAATTGACTCAAGCTACAAAGGATGGTGGCGAGCTAATGAAGGAAAATGGAGAGAATTCGACAGACCAACAGCCAGATCCCCGTCGGTCATTATCGCCGAGAGCGCCGGTATATCCGAACTCAGCGACGAAGAAAGACAGGAAATCGAGCAGCTGGTCGCCGGTATCTTACCAGAAAATTCCGGTGAAGAATTAGGTTACACCGACCTAACAGAACATCACATTCTCGTCACTGACCCCACACCCATAAGATGCAAAGCAAGAAGGAGATCACCTCGGAAGATTGAGGAAATTCAAAAGGCAGCAATCGAATTAAGGCGTTTAGGGATAATCGAGAGATCAGCCAGTGATTATTGCAGTCAACCACTGTTAGTACCAAAGCCAGATGGTACCGAAAGGTTTTGCGTGAACTACATAGAATTGAATAAAGTAACCAAGAAAGACAGTTATCCCTTACCACAGATGGACATGATCTTAGACCGATTGCGAGCCGCCAAATACCTAAGTAAAATAGATTTGAAGCAGGCATACTTCCAAGTGAAAATGGAAGAAAGTAGTAAGAAATACACTGCTTTTGCCGTGCCCGGATATGGGTTGTGGCAGTTCAAACGCATGCCATTTGGGTTATGCAACGCTCCCAGTACTCTGCAGAGGCTGGTTGACGTTTTATTCGGTCCTGAGGACTCTCCGAACGTCTTTGGCTACCTCGACGACATCGTCATTGCAACCGACACGCTCGAAGAACATAAACACCGAGTCAGACATGTACTCACAAAATTAACCTCAGCTGGATTAAGTATCAACCCGAAGAAATGCGAGTTTTGTGTGAGAGAAATAAGATACCTAGGATTCATCCTGGATAGAGACGGACTAAGAACTGACCCCGCCAAAGTGGAACCGATCTTGAGGTGCCCAGCTCCAAGAGACTTGACAAAGTTACGTAGAGTGCTAGGAATGTTCGGGTGGTACTCGAGATTCCTAGAAAATGAGTCAGAAATAAAAGTGCCTCTTACCCGTCTCCTTCGAGACCAGAAGAACTGGAAGTGGGGAGACGAACAGCAAGAAGCCTTCGAGAAGTTGAAGATATCCTTGACGAATGCGCCAGTTTTAGCCAGACCAGATTTTTCGAGACCTTTTACGATCCAATGCGATGCGAGCAATTACGCAGTTGGAGCCGTTCTCACACAAGAGTTCGACGACGGAGAGCATCCTATAGTTTATGTCAGTCGAGTTTTAACAGCTCCTGAAACAAACTATACGACCACCGAGAAAGAATGCCTCGCACTCATCTGGTCGATCCAAAAACTGCGACCTTACATAGAAGGATACCATTTCACAGTGATCACCGACCATAGCGCACTACGCTGGCTCAGGTCTCTTAAAGAGCCGAAAGGACGACTAGCTAGATGGTCAATCGAGATCCAGCAATGGGACTTCGATATAGTCGATCGAAGCGGCACGAATCATGTCGTCCCCGACGCCTTATCCAGAATGATCGAGCCAGAAGTAGCGGCCACAACGACTATAGAAGACAAATGGTACATAAGACGGAAGAACGAGGTCGAACAGATCCTCGCATTACCCAGAGTGGCGCGTCGAGAACGATAAGCTGTATCGACACAAGAAGACCCAATGCTCGATCCGATCACGCACCCAGATGAAGGCTGGAAGTTGGTCGTACCAGAAGAATTGCGGGAGCGGGTGTTGACTACCGCACACGCGGAAATATCCGCCGGACATCTAGGCATAGAGAAGACATACGACAGAATCGCTAGAGAGTATTTTTGGCCCGGATTATTCCAAGACGTGTGCAAATTTATCAAAGCTGCCAGACTTGCCAGGCTTACAAAATCTCACACAGCAACTCCCCAAGGACGAATTGGAAAACGGTTGGTAGAGAGACCGTGGGCAGTGGTAGCAGCTGACGTGATGGAATTCCCCAAAAGCTCCAGCCAGAATAAGTACTTGGTAGTCTTCCAGGATCTTTTCTCACGCTGGATAGAAGTCTACCCGTTACGCCAGGCCAATGGTAAAACCATAGCCAGAGCATTTGAGGAATTAATTTTGTTCAGATGGGAAACGCCAGAGTATTTGCTAACCGATAACGGAACAGAATTCATAAATAAACCACTTAGGCGGAGACATTGGAGCAGTATGGGGTGAAGCACGTAACGACTCCACCTTATCATCCGCAAGCAAACCCGGTGGAGAGAAGCAACCGCACACTTAAGACAATGATCTCGTCTTACGCTACGAACCATAGTCATTGGGATAAACATCTACACGAACTAAGACACGCGATCAACACAGCCAGACAATCTACCTTGAAAACCTCACCCGCATTCCTAAACTACGGCCGACACCCGACACCGGTGAAAAGCCTAAGCCCCCGGCCAGAATGGGAGGGGGGCTCGAAAAAGATAAGATTGGACCCGGCCGTGTGGGAGGACAGAATGAAAAGACTAGACGCCTTACGAGACTTGGTAGCCAGATACATCGATGACGAACGGGACAAACAAGGTAAACGGTACAATAAGGGGAGAAAAGTAGTAGAATTTCAGGTAGGAGACCTAGTAATGAGGAAGTCTCATCCCCTGTCAAAGGGCAATGAGAAGTTCTCCGCTAAACTCGCCCCGAAATACGACGGCCCCTTTACCATAACCCAAAAGAAATCCCCCGTTGTCTATATTTTGGAACCTCTCGAAGGTAAAAGCCGTAAAGTTGCCAAGGTGCACGTGAGTGACCTGCGAAGGTACATAGCCCCTAGGCAACCCACAATTAACTCACCTGATCCTCAATCGACCGCGATATCCCAAGTAAGTGCCTGCATGTGCCACACCAG
>JACCIB010001161.1:0-51970 GCA_018906965.1 Philotrypesis tridentata
CTCAAAAAACACTACTTCCTTTAAAAACTTCGACTCTCGACGCTAATCTCTCACTATCGTCAATCTCAGACCTCGTCTCCTTCAAATAATCATACAAATTTCACAAAAATAAACTAAACTCTTTTCCCTCTATTCAAACAAATTATACAATAAATTGATATCCTTTTCATTCACTAAAAACACCGTCAATTTATCAATTTCAAACTCGCAACACTAAAGTCCTCAATTGTAAAGCCTCGCTTTTTCACAAAAATATTTTCCTAACACACATATCACTTTAAATTAATCAAATCAATATTAAATTATCACTTATTTTATCAATTTCTCCTTTTTACTCACAAAAAATCTCTCACTAACGTCACTTGCCTAACTATCGACTTGCTCGTCTCACACCTATCCTATCCAAAAATAATTCAATGAATCAAAAATCAATATCTTTCAATTAAGGGGTTATGACAGTGTTAAAATTTCCAAAAAATCGATGTTTTTTTATTTGCTTTTTTTGTAGCAAATTTAACATAGAATATGCTCCCGAAAGCCGTTTTTCGATACAACATTTTTTTTTAAAATTATAGGCATAATACTAAAAAAAAAATTCATGATTTTCCAAAATTGCATATTTTTCGATAAATACAATTTTTATGCTTTGAAAGTGTTTTTATTGAAAAAGTAAATAATATTTAATATATATCATCACGTTTTTAAAAGAGGAAGACACATTGGAATGTGTATTCGAATGTACGACGCATTCTGAAAATTTTAAATTTGGCGGTTATCGACGGAGGTGAATGCCTATACACAGTGAATGGTACTTTAGCCAGAATCCTGTTTTACCATTCCACTTGCAGGTTATTGAAGTTTTTATTTAATAATAAACAGTGACTTTATTTGAGTTTAACTAAATAATATTGAGATCGGTTTTTCAGTTAAGATTTTAGATATAACCTAATAATTTTAACTGAAAATTGCTCTAGTATTTTATTTAGTTTAAAATCAAGTTTTTTGCACGTGAAGTGTATTAGTGAAAATTCAAGATTTGTTAAAAAAAACAAGATGAGTGGTTCAAGAAATAGAAATCCAGGCTCATCTGCACATGGAAAGCGCAGGTTTGGAAGAAAGAAGAGGAGGCAACAGAGATTTTTTGGAGATCAACCATCGTCAACCTCCATCCCTTCAAGAAATGAAGCATCGCCTGAAGCAGTTCCTTCAACATCTACTGCAGAAGCCCCACCAGAGAGAGAGAAACGCTTCCTTCAACATCTACTACAAGACCTCCAAACAGAATCTCTCCGGAACCATCAACATCAGGTACAGCAGCTACGCAACAAGAAATTGCACAGCCAGAAATTCCTGTTTCGAGATCAAGACAAAAATTAAAATCTAGTTATGTACAAGCTGGCCCTATTCAGTATAGAATATTTGACACTTCGTTACTTTTACCAGGATTACAGGAATTCCTGGCTTGCAAAAATTGTGGCGGTGATATTACTTTCAATGAAGTTAATATCAGAGGCCTTGGTAGCAAGCTATCTATTACTTGCACCAACTGCTATAAAGTTGCATTCATAGACTCGAGTAGACAAATTGGCACTAAACAAAATGCCTTTGAAATAAATAAAAGAGTAGTGTTAGGAATGCGAGCTCTTGGTCATGGACACACTGGTTTAAAAACCTTTTGTGGAATCATGGATTTTTTACCACCAGTTGCTCATAGTTATTTTGGAAACATCAATCATGAATTGAAAATTTCAAGTAAAAAAGTAGCTATTGAGTCTATGAAAGCAGCTGCGCAAGAAGGTTGCAGTAGTAGCACAGGTGAGACTCAAGAGAATGGCTGTGACACTGTATCTGGTGACGGATCTTGGAGGAAACGAGGATTTTCTTCCCTTCAAGGAGTATCAGCATTGATCCGCAACGATACTGACAAAGTGATTGATGTTGCACCGAAGCAATCATTTTGCAAGGCTTGTGATGCGCATCAAGAGAAGGACACTGAAGAGTACAGAGAGTGGTTTGAAGCACATCAAGACCAGTGCTCGGCCAATCATCAAGGAAGTTCTGGAAAAATGGAAGTAGATGGCATCGTGGAAATGTTCAGAAGATCAGAGGCAAACCATGGAATCAAGTATAAGAACTACATAGGAGATGGTGACTCGAAAGTATTCAAGGCTCTCTGCGATGCCAAGCCTTATGGAGAAGATTTTGTAATCAAGAAGAAGGAATGTGTTGGCCATGTGCAGAAGAGGATGGGGACAAGATTTAGAAATCTGAAGAAGAGATTGGCTGGTCAAAAACTATCTGATGGTCTAGGCATTGGTGGGAAGAACCGTCTTACAGCTCAAAGAGTCGACCAGCTGACTCAGTATTATGGCAATGCCATCAGAGGCCATCATCGTTCTGTTGAAGAAATGTCCAATGCCATCTGGGCGACATTTTACCATAAAGGATCAACAGACAAGGAGCCAAGACATCACCTTTGCCCGCCAGGACCAGACAGTTGGTGTAAATGGCAAGTAGCCAAAGCCAAAAAGAAACTTAAAACTTTTCACCACCGAGATAGTATTCCTGGGGCCATCATGGATGCAATCAAGCCAATTTACCAGGACTTGACACAAGCTGATTTACTGGAGAGATGCGTTGGAGGCTTCACACAGAACAGCAATGAAAGCTTCAATCAATCCATTTGGAAGCTCGTGCCCAAGGAAAGTTTCAGTGGCCTCGCAGTCTTGGAGATTGGCATTTACATCGCAGTTGCTTCCTTCAACGATGGAAAAGCAGGAATACTTGAGGTGATGAAGGGCTTTAACGTTAATCCAGGACTTTCTGCAGTAGACTGGGCAAAGAGTGCTGATAAACAGCGTCTCTTTTGGTCAGATAAGAGAGCACTGGAATCCACTCTAGAAGCTCGAAAAGCTAAGAGAAGGAGAAATAATCCAGATGATGATTCCTACTCAGCTGGAGCACACTGATTTCACAAACAAACATTTTCACACATACCCTATACAACACTCCTAACCAAACACTGAAACTAGCATGAACACTACAAGCTTCACATCACTTCAACAACACATACACTCACATTGCACAAAATCAGCTGAAAATTTGTTCAGAGAGTAGCTAGCAGCTTTTTTAGTTTTTTTTATGTGCATTTTTTGCACATGCACATGAGCATCTAAGTCTAGTTTAGTCTTCTGCTAGCTCAACAGCTGATCAGCTGTTCTCTGACCTACTTTTCACAAATCATATCTGGACAAATATCCTTCTAGCTTCTAGTGTGCATTTCTTCTGCTCTTTTTACTACATCACTACATGGATGAGCAATGGCATTTGTGAGTATATTTTCATGTTTATGAATTTTTTTTTAAAAACAGTTTAAAAATACTTCAACTCAAAGTATGTTAAATAATTTTTTACATAAATTTTCCATACTTTGAGTTTAAATTATAGAAACATTTAAAAATGTGTAAATTTAATTTTTTAACCTATTTTCAATTTTTGTTTCAGCAGACATAAGCTTCCATAAAGAAGCTTTTTGTAAGGACCTACTCTCCAGACACCATCCTCAGATGACTACTTTTAGATAATATTAGGTCTAGACGCTGAAAACTATTTGTAAGTACATTTTATTTTATTAAATATTAAGTAAAACTTTAAATGCCTTTTACTCAAGATTAGTTTTTTCATAACTTTTTTTCACTTGCCGCAGGTTTTCTCAGGAACGGGTCAACCAATTGGGCTCAAATTTTGGAGAAACCTTTGGAATAGGTTTCTCCACAAACTGAGTGGAGCAGAATTATCAAAGATAAGTCAAAAGTGAATGTTACGTATGGTTACATATGTAACATTCACTATAATTACTAATATTATCAATATAAGTATAACTAATTGTATTAATTTTGTGTTTTTTAGAAATCTGTTCCACTCAGTTTGTGAGGACACTCATAAGGAATATTTTCCACTTTGTTTCATCAAGATTGATGGTACGGTTCATCCAGAAGGTTGCGGCAAGTCCAGAAAAATGATGAAAATCATGTTTTTTGGTAAGTAAATACCTTTAATTGTTATCAAGTATTACACTCACTTAATGCAAATTTCTAGTGCATAAAAGTGGTGTATAATACTTATATTTTGAAGGAAAAATATAATTTTTGGAGCACTTACATATATATTAATTTTTTATGATACTAATAATTTTGTTTTTTTTTCAGGATTTAACACTGTCATAACCCCTTAACACAACACTTTCCCTACTTAATTCAATATATTTTCCACTACTTTTTCCTATCTACTCACTCTAATCTAACACTTGTTGATCCTCGACTAACCTCAACCTGTCAAAAATCTATCTCTGTCTCTCTCTATCACTTGGACACTTTCAATACACTAACACTTTTATCAACTCTGAACAATAATATTTCTCGAATCAGTACACTTGAATCAGTTCTCAATATATTTCTCTATTCTCTCCTATCACTCAACTAACAAATATCCTTTTATTTAATAAAGCCCTCGGGCTATGCTTTGCATATACAATCTCTATCTATTCATTCCTTCTACAAAAAACACAATCTCTCCCTTCGCATTCTTTTTTTTCCTCTATTTATCCCTGCATTTTTATATTAACTCCACTCATTGCAACACTGAAGCTTGCAAAATCAACAACTCAGCATATACTGAGTTCACTAAACTCCCTGCTCGCCTCTGTCGCAAAATGCTGAATTTGCATTTCGACACCTCAGTAAAACTCAAATTCAATTTTTAATGTATCAGCAAGTGTCGAAATGCCAAATTCTCTTTCGACACTACCTGATGTTCTGCAACTACACTAAATTCACAACTTTATTATTGCACAACTCTCACAAAAAAAAAAACCAATCAACTCTCATCTAAAATTAAACAAACAATTTTTTACAAGAATGAATTAAAATTTTAAATTCATACATCAATTGGATTTAACACAATACAAATAATATACTTTATCAATTTTCAGATAACTAAACAAACTAGACAGGACAATTTTACATGGGCCCGCCTCGTATCTGGACACAATGATCAATTTTCCGAAGACTTCAATAAATTCAAAACTCAAATTAAATAATATAAATTCTACCACCAAAAACAACCAACTCCCTCAAACATCTCGATGCTCCATATTATAATTATTGTAAAATATTCAAAATAGATACCTTGTACCATAATAACTTAATGAATAAATTTTTTACTATATATAATACTTATTTACTCTAATCTTTTTCCTGAACATTTCCTAATAAAAAAAATTCTCTTTCTTCCTTATAAACAAACATACATGAGTTCTTCCAAATATATGTTTGTTTATGTCTTCACAAAAACTAGCACTTTTTTTCCAAATTTTCACTCAGACTAAACCTCAAATAAAAAACAAAGTCTATGTCAGTTATGGGCCCCCCAGGACACCTGAACTACGCATTTTTTTTATATGAACACTCAAAAACTATCTCCACACATTTTACTAGGACTTTCTGCTACAACTATTTCTGCTACCAGCTACTAATATATATATATATATATATATATATATATATATATATTACAACGACCAACATGGCGGCTCCCTTCACACAGCCACGCGCCTTCCTACAAACTGCTACACTATATCTATATGCGGCACCTTGTATGCTCACGCGCTGACGCACCGACGCGCACCGCTCGAGCGGCCATTTTCGAATTTTCAATTTAGCGTCTCTTTCCGCGCACTAAACTATTTTTCCTACAATCACTTATTTATTATACTCACAACTATTGTCACAACAATGATTTCAATACTCAATTTGAGAAAGCATCTCGGTGGGACCTCCAATTGCTAGGCGGTGACTAACTTGTCATTCGCTTTTAGCTAATACTTTTACTAACGAGCTTTTTCTCAATACTTGCTACGCAAGCAACAGATGGTCAGTCTGTCTTGAGTCTTGATTTCACTGCTGTGATGTGCAATATTTAAGCATTTAATGTAAAATCTTACCTTGCTTACTTTGCTGGTTGGTATAGCGATTGACAATGGATGCAAATATAGATATGTTTTTTAGAGATGTATGTATTTTTAGAGATGTATGTAAATAATCCAAACAAGTTAATGTGTTCAATATTTATCTATTTCTAAGGTATCCAAAATAATGACTGCACTCTGTTCTGATAAAATAACTATGGATTTATTCCTTGATTCTATTTCTTTGCACAAAATGATAATCTGGTCCAATTTTATCTAATAACTCTGAATGTCTAGATTCGAGAACTCAACTACTCTTGATCAGTGCTCGAGAGAGACTGACTCATTTCGAAGTTCATTGTCGCCGATGGCAACCTCCGCCCGCGCGTCCCTTGCCCTCTATACTACGTATACTCAAAGTATATCGCACTGCGGCTCACGTTGCACATTCCTTAGGCCAAGTGTCGACACCAAGGAAGTACACCGCCAGCCCGCGCGCAACACACTTTTCGTGCAGCATGCCATGTTTCGAATATTCGAGAACAATCGAAATTGCTCCAGAATATTCGGAACATAACATAATGGTAGAAATAATAGGCCTAAACGGTACATCTTTTTTGTGAATTTTTGGTAGTCTATACGCTCTAGGTAACATAGTGCTTGTCTGAGAATTTTTCAAATTAATTAATAAACATGACAGTAATGCCTGTAATTTTTTAAAGAGATGGTCTAGCTTTAGGTATGACCTCTCTAGATGTAATACAAGATTGATATTTTTGAAAAAGTGTAGAAATTCAAATATAATTCCTGCACATATTAAGAATAATTTTAAATATAGTGTCGTTTTTAAAAGCAATTTTTGTAATTATAAATACCAAAATTTTATAGAATCGGAAAAAGAGCGGTGTTGGCTGCGCGGTTAGCGTGCTAGGCGCACAGGCAACACCGCTCAAGGGGTCAGGGTTCGATTCCCGGCGAGGACAAAAACTCGGATTTTTTCTGAGTTACGTTTTTTCGGCGGGAAAAGAACCCTGTACCCCGGCTGTCTCGGGGCGGATTTTTCCCTGGAATGTTCCTTCAGCGTCATTCCAGGTTTTCCCTTGCCCCACAGGCGAATAACCTGGGCGGAATTGCGAGACAGTGTTAGGGACTCTGGGGGTAATATAGAAATCACGGGGTAGCCGATCCGATGCAGTAGGCAGGGAACGTTGGCCTTACCGACGGGGAGCTGGACTTTGAAAAAGGTCCTTCTCCGGTAAGCTACCCTGGGAAGGTGGACCCGATGGCCTTCCGGGGCCAGAGAGTGCCGGCTTAACCGGCAAGGTGTGAGTCTGAAACATGTCCTCACCGGAGAAGCCTTCCCAGACTAAAAGTATATGGGGGTTAAGGAAGAGAAAGAAAGGAGAATAATGTGAAAAAAAATAATGTGGAATACAAATAAAGGTACAAAAAAAACACGTGCTAGGCCTCTAAGGCTGCAAGTGTATAAACCCACCACTTTTTATAGAATCGGAAAAAAGCAGAATATTAAAACTTGAAATTAATGATTTGTTTGTACATATCGAATTTTTAAGAAAAAGGTTAAATGCTATGGCAAATATTTTTCATGTATTTAAATTTGAGGTTAGTCTACTTGTCAAGTTTTTGAAACTTACTGAAATAAAATGTTCAAAAATATTTAATAGTTTGACAAATACGCTTAATGGAAAGTTTAAAAAACTGATTAATAATAGATGTTTAACTCATGAGACTGATAATAATAATAATAATAATAAAAAATGGGTCAAAAATTTGTCTGACGTAGATCTTTCGTCTGAAGTCATTGATGTTGTATCTATGGGACATAACTTTAATATTAATGATAAGTTCAAAAAACAAGATATAGTCACTACAATTAAGAATTTTGAAAATAGTGTGTGCAATATGGAGCCAACAAAGGCTAGTATAGTGTAACAGACGCGTAGGTAGGAGGCGCGAAGGACATGAGACAGGTGTGTACGTTATGTATATTCTTTATTGAGCTTATAGAGAGAGGAGCTCTGCCCTTGTTCGCGGTCGCCGGTGGTCTGCCTGCGTCGTCTCCGAGCTGCGGCTCGGAGACTCGCAGTCACGCGGCCAAGGTGCAAGCTTGCACTTGTTGGCCTTGGGAAGCTCTCGGCCGGCCTGTTCTCTGCTGACGCTGCGTCTGGTGCAGCGGCAGCTCCGGCTATCGGGCCGGCTCCGGTTATCAGGCCGGCTGGTCACCTGAGCTTTTGCTCGTAAGTGACACGTCCGGTGTGCGGCGGTCGATACGACCTCGCGACCGTAAAAACGATGTAAATGGAAAAGAAAAAAATGAAACCGATAGCTCGGCCGAGAACTGCTATTTTCGGTGTTTTCTGGGAATTGGGGGATGTCATATGATTAAGGATCACGGGGATGCCAGCGGGGCTCTAAGCCCGCGCAGAGGAGGGATTGGACCAAAGGGGTTTGTTACGGGATGGGATGGGATATTCTTGAATTTTTCGGTAGCAGCCGCTGCTGCTTTACAAAGGGCTCGGGCAGAGCTCATACATAAGAAGAAAAAAAATTTTATACAAAGTGAATGTGATTTGCGTGTAGTAACAATAATAACAATACATAATAATAATAATAATAATCGTATTGATCATAGTGACAAAGATAGTTGTAAGATAAAGTATAGTGTTAGTACGAATATAAATGCAGTATTGTAGATCATAATAGTAATAATTATTTGTCACGACGGATTAGCACTCGCTTGTGCCGCAACTGTAAGAGTGGTTAGGCCTAAGTTTGGCCGTATGCAACCTTGCCACGCTCAGTCGCTCCGATGGCCGACGGAGTGCATGGCGAAGCTGTAGTCACGCACGACCTTGAAGTCGAAGTACTGCTTCGTGCGGCGTTGCCGGTAATAGCCGCGTCGTCCGCCTGGAGCAGCTCGGCTGGTTTTTGTTTTGCTTGCGCGTCGCTGTCTTTTCCGTGTGCACATGCTGTGCCCGTTCGCATTTCCTTGCCCCGAAATCGCGTGGCAAAAGCGCGTCAGTTTAGGTGCACGTGTAGCCGCGCGCGAGCTGTTGAGAGGTCTTCGAGTGCCTGCGAGTTTCTGGGTTCGGGGATTTCATGACGGCTGAGGCTGCCGGCCGTCGTAAAATTTCGTAGCCCAGGCCTGCACGTGCCGCCAGCAGCTGGCGCTCACTTCGGCCTGATTATCGCTTCCGGAGTTGAAGTTTACGCTTCGGGGCGATATGCGCATTCCGGGGGGGCTCGAGAGTGCGACGGGCAGAGCAGTGTACCAGTGCGAGACTGACTGTCCGGCCGTGCAGATGTGTTACTCTCGAGACCAGCTATTGCGATGACGTCGTTCTACCCGAGCGAATACCCGTGAGTGATCGCGCGAGTTGTGCAAGTGGAGTGTTTGTAAGCGGATTTGCTGATTTTTTGAGTGTTGGTTTGTTTCAGGCCATGGGCCCCGGACGTCGTGGAGTTATGCGCGCCGGAGTTTGGCGCCTTCCTGCATGCTGCAGGGGCCGGCGCCGGGATGATGATGTCTTCCGCGTGCCAGTGGGAGAATATTCTATGCCCCCAGTGCCGTGATGTAAGTGAGCGGGGGATTTTTTGTTTTCCTCTTGCGTGTATTCGGGTGTTACGGCGGGGTCTAATGGTGCTTTCCTTTTTCCTTTTCAGGCTGCGCCCGCTGACCAGTCCAGCCGTGGCTGGATGTTCAGCTATTGCACCACGGTGGGTCCGATGATTCGGCAGCCGCTTACGAGGCGCTGGGGTGCCCCGCCGACTGGAAACCAGTTGTGGGCCATCGACGGCGCCGGGGAGACGCGAGTGCCTGTGATCTGCGACGTGCATGGTCGCGTAAGTATCATCGTCGACTCCGGCGGTAGTGAGAGTTTTTCCACCTTTTTTTTTGACTGTGTGAAGGTGTACAATTTGCCGTTTATTTGCAGCTGGGCTACCGCTGCGTACGCGTGTTACCGGGGGTGTGGAGCTGGTGGGGAGGCCCGGTACTTGGGCACCCATTTGGCGCGGAAAGCCATATTCATGAGCTGACGTGCCCCCGCGGCATTGTAAGTATTTTGCCTTGGCATATGTCTTTTTTTTCTATATTTTTTTTGCAATACTTGGTGAGGCGTGCTAATTGTTTTACGTGCTTCCAGGTCGTACGCCTCATTCTGTACCGCAGCGCAGCCCCGGGGAGTGATGTTGGTCCCCGGCCGGGCTTTGCGTACTATGGCGTCGGGCAGCATATGCCGGGAGATTCGTTCCAGTGCAGTCTCCCGTGCCGATGCTGCCCGAGGAACTCGCAGCCGGCGTGCTTCGTTCTCCAGGGCCCTGATGCGTACGCCTACGGAGCTTGTATTGTCATTCGAGGGAAAAAGAAAATAAAGAAGCGGGGCGGACTCTCGAAAGTGGGTAATTTTTTCTTGCATGTTGCGTATGCCCGCCTTTTGTTTTCTTGCTGGTGTTCTCCAGCGAGGAACTGCGTCGTAGGCTTCGGCTTCCGCGCCGTTGGCTTGCTGTTGTTCGCGAGCCCTCACACTTGTTCCTCCACTCGCCGGTGCTTCGCGGGACTCGGCCTCTGCGCCGTCGGCTTACTGCTGCTCTCAAGCCCTCGCACTTTGTGTGTACCTGCCCGTGGCGGGGCTTGGATCGCGGGGGAGTGTCAGGCCGGAGGCGACGATTCCGTCATTGCTGGCGAACGGCCGAGTGAAGTTGGTCTCGGTTGTCTCGTACTTCTCTATTTGTGCGAGCGTTGGGGCTGCTGTCGCCGCTGTAGTCGGCGAGAGTGCCCCGGACGCTGAGCTCGGCGTACGTGGCTCGTGTCGTTAAATTTTGCGCTCTTTCGGCCATTCGCTCTGGGAGGACCATCATGCGTGCACTCGAGGTCGTAAATAAGGCTACCGCGTGAGTATGCTTGTGCGAGGCTTGTGACGTGTGTGTTATCGTGAATTCGCGTTAATTGCCGCTCTTCCCTGCAGGTCGTTGGGGTACAATCGGGGAGCCTCTGCTGATGGCGCGGCGCGGGGCTTGCGCTCTGCCCACCTGCCGCTGGCTTCTGGCCTGCCCACTTTGAGCCATCGGTTGCTACGCTTCGACCTGCGTGCGGCCCAGCGTCGGCTGGTGGAATGCAACTTCCCCTCGGAGGTACGCTTTGCCATGCTTGGCTTCGCTACGGAGTGGGTGAATTTCCTCCCCGCCCACACGCTGGCCCACATCGTCTACGGCCGGCGCGTCGTGCGCCTCAACTGGGTATTGCTGGAGGGTAAGCCTGACGGCTTCGTGAAGAGCGCCCTCCTGCATGAGGTGGTACATTCGTACCTGGAGGTCGTCGCGGGAGATCGCGAGCATGGGCGGGCTTTCCGCTAGTGGTGTCGCACCATCAACCGGCACGGGGAATACGAGGTTCGCGAGGAGCAGCCGTGGCCCTGTGGTTTCTCATGAGGTTAGCAATTCTTCCTTTTTTTTGTCTGCGCGCGGATTATGAGCTTCCGTGCGCTGTAGCTCGCGAACCGCGAGGGTTGGGGTTTGCTAACCCAACAGAGGGATCAAGGCTCAGGTGCTCTGCTACCCATTCGCGCGGAGGACTGGGCCTGATCTACAGTTCTGGCTGAGCTGGGGGGCTCCAAAGTTGGCTTTTTGAGCCCGCGCGCCGACGCGGCGCGACGCTGATGTCTGCGCGCGGATTATGAGCTTCCGCGCGCTGTTGCTCCTTCCTGGGCCAGACCGCGTGTAGTTTTATCGGTCCCTAAATTAATTTTCATAATTTGTGTTGCAGGAAGGGGGGTGCTCGTTGCGGCGAGTCCGTGGCTGCCGTGGAGTTGCTGTCGGCCGAGCGCATGCTGCCGTTGCCGATGTACATACTTTTGCGCGATGGAGAGGGAGAGACAGAAAATAAATGTGGTTGGCGCTATGTGTGTGCTCTCTCTTTTTTCTTTACCGCGCCATCCTTTTGTGC
Source organism: Philotrypesis tridentata (assembly GCA_018906965.1). Taxonomy (NCBI): domain Eukaryota; kingdom Metazoa; phylum Arthropoda; class Insecta; order Hymenoptera; family Pteromalidae; genus Philotrypesis; species Philotrypesis tridentata. Next base: position 11,931 of record JACCIB010001161.1, read on the forward strand.
GGTGTTCTGTATGGCGTGGCGGGGGGGCGCTTGGGGGTGTTATACCTGTTCCTCGCGCGTGGCGCGTTTGCGGCTCTGCAGCCGCTCAGCCTGCTCGAGGGCCATGAGTTGCTCTTGTTGCCTTAGCATGCGGCGGAGAGGGCCGCCACGGTGTCTGTGATAACAGAGGCACATTGCCGCCCCTATTACCACAAGCAGGATGATTGTGGCCGACTCTGAATAGCCGAAGGTGGCGGACGCGCTGCTCAGCTTGTGGAGCTCGAAGGACGTGGCTCTGCGGGTCGCGATGTCCTTGGCCCGTTCCACTATCTCGTGCAGGGCCACCCCTGTACGCAGGCTGTCGAGGTTCATCCCCTGCCGTGCTTCAGTTCGGCTGATTGCCTTTTTCTCAATGGTTTCGCGCAGTTCCGCCTCGGCGCCCGCGGATTCATTGAGGCTTTGGACTATCCTTTCTGAATCGAGCTCGATTGTCTCGAACTTGGATTCGTTGAGGAATGCGGATATCGTGTGTGGGCGGAGCACCCTGGCCTGAGTTCTGCAATGTCGACTCCTGCGATGTCGTCGGTTAACTCTTCCTTGCGCGTGCAGAAGAAGAGGATCTTCTCGGTTCCCTTCATGGAGGATAACCACGCGTTGGCATTATGTAGACGCAGCGGGAAGAAGAATCGCTGATCTCCCTTCCCGCGGCGATTTTTATCTCGCAGGGGGAATCGTTTCCTATCTCCCGGGCCGGCTCTGGGTTGACGATAATGAATCCCCCGTACATTTTCCATAGTTGGGACGACTTCGGTGGCGATTGGCATGTATGTCCTATTAGAACTACTCACTGCGAAGTAGATGTGTTCTGGCCAGATATAGGCCGCCATATCTCGTGTGCCGAGGATGTTTTGGGCCGTTGGGACTAGGGTGGCTTTAAACAGGTTGTAGTCTTGCAACCCGAGCAGGTGTATATTAATCTGGTACACCAGGCATCCGTCGACGTAGAGAACGTCGATCTTACAGATGTCAAATATTGACATGATTGACACCTTATCCTGGGGGATAAGGAACTTTACGGTGGGCATTGAGTTGTTGACTTTTGCAATTGCTTCTAAGAACGCGTCGGGGGAGATCATGCGCGGGTGGATCGCGCCGTTCTTGGCGAATAGGATCGCGTGCACGAGGGTGTCCGTGTCGGCCCTCAGCTGCTCGATGCCGAGTCTCGCGCTGACGAGGGCATTTAGGACAGCGATTTTTTTGTCGTTAGAGGCGGTCTTGTTGACTAGGACTTCTGTCGCTAGGTCGAGGCGTTCCAATCTCGAGTTTAATCGCGACAACTCACGTTCGATGACTTGGGTCTGATCGGCTAGGAGCGCCGCGGTTTTGCGCGTGTCCCCTGCTACAGATTGGATCGATCGCTGTATTTCTTTGGCGTCGTCTTGGGTCAGGCTGCCGTACAAGAATTTCTGGATCGGGCCCCCGAACGGAACGGTGCCGGACCAGCGGCGGACGCGGTGCTTATCGTCTTTCGCGTTATCGATTAGGTGCTCGTTTAACAAAAGCAGGTCTTTAACCCGCTCAGCCTGCCTGGCCGCCGCCCTTGCCTCTAACGCTATGGTGTCGTTTTCGCAGTTCCAGCCGCACGCGCCAATGATTCGATCGACGCTGGCTTCGATTCGGGCCGCGGCTTCAAAGAACGGCTGGAGGTCCGTCCGCTGGACGATTTTCCAGTCAGCGTTGGACGACGCCAATGGGGCGATCTTCTCGGTGATCAGGCCTAGCTTCCCGTCCAGGTGATAGATTGTCCGTCTCGGGATTTGGGCTTCTTGCCCAGTTAGCGAGGCTATGTGGTTCGCCAGAATGGCCCTACAAATAATGGCGGATTGGTATGTGCTATGGCGGTGGGCAGTTCGGCGTGGCCGTGGTAACGTTCAGGCGGGGGCTGGAATGCGAGTGCGTCGGTTTTTGAATGTCGTTTTATTTATAGTAGCACATCCGGTGCTGCGGAAAAAAACGATAAAAAAAACGACGCAGTCACGGCTTCCCGTTTTCCGAATCGGTTTCGAGTAGGAACTCCGAGACGCGTTTTATTTTGTCGACGTGGATTACTTTCATGTCACCGTTGACTAACAATGTTACGCTGTTCGTTCGACATCGATTCTTGCGATATCGAAGGGCCCTGTGTACTCCGTTCCGAATTTTTTATGTTTAGGCTCCTTTAACAGGAGGACGAATTCACCCTCGCGAAAGTGCTTAATGTTGAGCTTTCGGTCGTAATAGTACTTGGAACGGAATTTGGCCTGCACAAGGTTCATGGCTGCAGGTGTCTGGAGTACCTCTAGGTTACCCGTCATTTCCTCGATGAACTCGTTATACGTCAGGGCCGATCCCTTACGAGGGAAGCTGGACGGTGTTCTCGGCTTGGTCCCGAATACGAGTTCGTGGGGCGAGTACCGAGTGCTCTCGTGCATGGTGCAGTTGTAGGCGTCCTGGCATAGGGATGTCCACGAGTTCCAGTCGTCGAAGGACTTGACGTACTTGCGCAGGTATTCGGTGAGCGTGTGATGCATGCGCTCAATAGATCCATTGGACTGGGGATGGTATGTGGTAGTGCAGAATTTTCGGATCCCGAATAGCCTGGCAAATTCTTCCAGTAGACCATTCTGGAAATGCGTCCCTTGGTCGGTGAGGATGGCCTCGAGTGGGCCAAATACGTATATTACTTTCTCGGTGAGGGCTCGCGCGACTTCTTCCGCGTTGGCTAGCTTCACCGGGATTAGTAGGGTGAACTTGGTGAGCAGATCCTGTGCCGTTAGAATGTAGCGATTTCTACGTTTCGTCCTTTCCAGCGGCCCGTAGAAGTCCAGCGCCAACTGGTCGAAGGGGAAAGCAGGTGTGTTGCTTATGAGCAGTGGCGCGCGAGTTTTTATGCGGACTAACTTGTTCGTTTGGCAGATGCCGCAGCGAGCGACAAACTGCCTGACGTCGTGCCGCATGTTTTGCCAGTAGAAGTCACACGCGATTTTCGCGTATGTCTTTGTGGTGCCGCGGTGGCCTCCTGCGGCCGCCACATGGTATTGTTTGATTAGTTTATATCGATTTTTTGTAACTGGGTCGGGCAGGTTGTTCATGTACAGCACTGCCGTGATGCGTTTGCCGGCGAATGCGTCATCGAATATTTCGCCGAAGACTGACCATTCGGCCAGCCTCAGAATCCTGAGATCTCCGACTACGGCAAAACTCTTTAGCTTTCGGGCTGTTGCTACCCTGCTGAGCGTCTTTAGGCACTTTCGCAAGTCGCTACAGATGGGCCTCTCTTCTCTGTAGTTCTTGACGCATAGGCCTATGATTTGGACACCCGAGCAGTCCGAGATACTCACTTCACCGACGTCGAGTTATTGGGCAGCTAGGCTCTCGGGGTGGATGTAGCCTCGCTCTACGAGTGCTCTCAGGACCTCCGAGGACAGTTTGTTGTCCGCCGCCGTAAGGTAGACAAGGTTTTCACTGTAAGCGAAGGGATGTTCCTTCACCGGTCGTAGGTGTACAAACGGCTGTACCTCTTCGCCGTCGGGAGTCGTCCATGGCGGTTTTTCGCGCGGATGTTTGGCGCGCGCGATGACGTAGCGCCTGAGGGCGTCCTCTTTGAGGGCTGCCGTTGCCACCGTAGGCATTCTGACCTCTGACGCTACGAGGCCCGCCGGCTTGATCTCACCTGGCTGTTTGACTCCCCCCGAGTGTCCGGAGTGACCGCAGCTCCGCTGAGGGCTTCGTCCTGTGGCGGCTGTTCTCCCGCCGAGGGGGTCTGGTCGTGGTGTTGGGGCGCGGGGCTTTTTGCCGCGCTCGGCCTGTTCTCGTGGTATATGCCGCCTGCCCCGAAGGGGGATTGCCGCATGGAAATGTCCGCAAGCGGTGGCGAGGGTTGCCTGTACGCCGGGTTGTCCCTTGAGCTAGCGTTCCTAGGGTCCTCCGGGCTCCCGGGGGCTTTCGCCGAGTTCCCTTTTGCGCGCTCTCCGCGACTAGTGTTGGGGAGGCGGTTGAACTGTGCCTTCCATCCGGGGGTGGGGATCTGCTGCGTGTGATTGTATCGCCACGCGCTCGACCTTCAACTCTCACCAGTCGCCTATAGGGCGTGAAGTGCTGACCTTCCAGGTGCAAGTGGATGGTTTCGTCCACGCCATTTGCCAGCACGTGGAAGAATATCGTGCTGCCTCCCGGGCTTTTAAAGTGGATGCACACACTATTCATAAACTCGTGTGCAAACACGAACGCGCAATCCACATTGCCACTCGCGTGATCTGATTCCAGGATAGCCTTTGTTTCCGCGTACTCGCCGCAGGCTAGCAGTTTGTTCGACGCCAGGAGGCGGCGTCGCAGCTCCTGCGGTGTCATGCTTAGCTGTGCTTCTCTGATGAGGGAGTGGAAGAGGCAAAATGCCAGGGGGATCGTTGGGGATGTCCGGGCACTACTGCAAGGTCAGGTACGCCTCCAAGCAGCGGCCTTTCCTGATGTACGCGTGCATCAAAACGTTGGCTGACGACGCTGAGACGTCTGATGACGTCTTCCGTCGCTCGTAGTTGCGCTTTGCACCCGAAAAGTTTTCGCGGGGTCCGACCCACTGGGTCGTCGAGTATCGTGCCGTCGGCCGTCTCGTCGATCTCCATGGCCTGGTGCGGGGGCGAGTTGCCCGCTCTATCGCCAGCTGCCGTTCGGGGTGCTGCCACGCTTTCGGGGGTGCCACCTGGACTCTGGCTCGCTGTGGGCAAGTTGTTGGCGGGAGGGGTCCGCGCTGACCGCGAAGTGCTGCCGCCGCAACCTGGCGATGTGCCTGACACGGGGGTTGGGGGACGGCCGCGATCGGGGTGGTCGCGATGGACTTCTCGGGCGCGTTATTGTTTTCTGCTACTTCGATGCACAGCCCTTTCCTACTGCCACGCGCCCGCCTGCTTACCTTTACGGCGAGCTTCCTTTTGGAGGAGCCGATGCGCCATCGCCAGGGAAGGACGAGCGTCGGTGCGCTTCGCAAGGAGATGGAAGAATGCGACTGCGGCCTACCCGATTTTCGCGGCTCGGCTGTGTGCGGGGGTGTGCGACGGTCGTGTGGTCGGGACGGTCAGTCTGTGTCGATTTTGGGGCCGAGAAGGTAATTTCTGGCTCCCGTGAACTGAGGCTATTAGACCGGTCCCGTGCTGTACTGCCGGCTGCACTTGCTGACGGGGCCGGAGAATAATACAATCTTGGAGTTTTTTTGCTATAAGCTGATGTCTCCTGGATTGACTCGTGACCCAAGGCTGCTATGTGCCTCAGGTACTGCCACGTTTCCGGCCGTATGTCTTCCGGTGCGGTCGATGACCTTGGGAAGGCCGTGATAAGGCTGGCTCTATCGGTGGGGGAAGCCGCCAGGAGCGGCTGCTGGGCTTTCGGCAGGGCGTGTTTTCGCACGGATTCCGTTTCGCTCGCTGTCGCTAAGTTTCCTGTTTCTCTGGAACGGGACCGAATCGGGGAAGTCAAGCGCGTACACCTTGCCTGGTCAGCCACGGTACGCTCACGGGCTCGCTGGGGTCTATCACGTCTTGTGACGTCCTGCAGAGGTAGAACCCATTATTGACGTTTCTGACAGCCAAGAATTCACTTTTAGGGTAGATCGCTATTCGTTTGCGACTCTCCCTATGACGTTGTGCCAATGTCGTGGTAGCGCTTGACTCTGACGTCAGCCGCTTTTTCTTGCGCAATCGTTTTACTGTGCGAAACCGGAACACACGCCCCTATGGTGCGCCGGCCTCCTTATCCAGGCTCTCATCGACTTGCTCGTCGACCAGCTGATACAGCTACTCCCTTGGTAACTCGGGGTTTACCTGACCGGGCTCGAGCACTGGGTTGCGGGACAGCGCGTCGGCGTTGGCGTTCATCGCCCCTGGACGGTAGACAATGTCAAAATCGTACCCGATTAATGCTGCCTTCAAGTGGTTGAAGCGAAGATCGGATTTCTTTGTCTTGTGGAAGTGCTTCAATGCCTCATGGACCGTGATGAAGGTAAATCTGCGGCCGTACAGGTAGCACCGGAATTGCTCCTTGGCGTATACCATGGCGAGCAGCTCCTTGTCATATGTCGGATACCTGAGCTAGCTACCCTTGAGGCAGCGCGAGGCGAAGGCGCATGGTTGATCGGCACCCAGCTTGCCCTGACTCAGGATGCACCCAAGTGCGAAATCGGAACTGTCGATCGTGACGAAAAAGGGCTGGTCCATATCCGAGGCCTTGAGCACCGGTGGATTCGCCAACCGCAGTCGAAGGGTCTCGAACGCGCTCTGCTGCTCCTCGCCCCAGGTGAATTTTCCTTCTGGCTGCGCCACTTCGTATTGGGGCCTCGCGATCTTCGCGAACTCCTTTATTAGTTATACTTATATTGACAATATTAGTAATTATAGTGAATGTTACATATGTAAACATACGTAAGATTGACTTTTGACTTATCTTTGACAATTCTGCTCCACTCAGTTTGTGGAGAAACCTATTCCAAAGGTTTCTCAAAAATTTGAGTTCAATTGATTGACCCGTTCCTGAGAAAACCTGCGGCAAGTGAAAAAAAGTCATGAAAAAACTAATTTTGAGTAAAAGGCATTTAAGGGGTTACGCCTGAGTTAAAATTCAAAAAAATCAAATTATTTTATTTGATTTTTTTACGTCAAATTTACTGTAGAATATATTGCAGAAACCCTTTTTGCCCGAAAAAAATTATTTCCAAAGTTATAGGCAAAATACTAAAATCAAACAATTTGTTAAAATTGCGTATTATTCATATTTTGTTTTATAACGCTTTTGATTATTCAAAACAATTGTGTTTTTATAGAAAATTGAATATAAATTATGTTTATAAACTCCTTTTGAAATATGCAATTTTATTAAAAAAAAACAATAAATTATTTATTGATATTACATACAGTACAATATAGCTAATTTTTTTATATCATGGATTTTTTTATTTTCAATGTTTAAAATAAAATAAATTTAGAATTTTAATTTTGTCTTGTAATATCTTAATCAAATTTATAAAGCAGTAAAAAAACATGTACAAATTTAAATTACCCCCTGAAAACATGGCACCTTGCACATACAGCATGTGAAAAAGTAAGTCACTGTTTTACCGACCCACACGAGTTTTCTCTCAGACAGCTGTTTCGTCTGCCTTCTGTAGTTTAGTGCAAGCTGAATGTTAGGCTGTAGTGATTACTTCTGAGTCTCACAAGTGTTTAAATTTAGATAAGTATTTTGGACTATAAACAATATATTATTTTTTAAGAACCTGTTCTTTGTGAGTGTGTTCTTTATTTTTAGATATACGGGCTAAATTTCATGTGTACAAGAAGATGCCTGTATGTTAGATGTTCTCAAAGTGTACTGCAGTTGTTAACCAACCTGGCAAATAATGGGTAAGCAGTGGCAATATTTATATTTATGTATAATATATTTACTGTGAATATGTATGGCTAACTTATATTTCAATTTCAACTTTTCATACTCGTATATCAAAATGTGCAGGATCCGGGTCCCAATATATCCCATAATATATGGGTATTTTATGCCCAAGCATAAAAAAAATATGCCAAACAGTTCATGTAAGTACTATCCGATAAATATATATCAATGTCTTATATAAACTTTAAATGCTGTTTTCTCAAGTTTTGAATTTTTATGATTTTAGGTCAGTTGCCGCAGGATTTCTCAGAAACCATAAGTCCAATTAAGCTGAAATTTTTTATACAGCTCTAAGAAACCCTTCTGCACTGCTTAAGCGGAGCCAAATTGGCAAAGATAAGTTTAACGTGAATGTTATGTATGTAAACATACGTAACATTCACTATAATTACTTATATTATAACTTATATGTTACTAATTATTGAAAATTTGTATTTTTCAGAAAAGCCTTCCGCTTAAGCTGAGGAGAGGCATATTTGGAAGAAATTCCATCCAGTTTGGTTTGGATTCATCACCCGGATGATGAGAAATCATGCGGCAAAGCAGAAAAAGTACACAAATTTAATGCTTCACACATGGGATTGTTTAAACAGTAAGTATAGATATATCATGCATTAAAAATATGCAAAATTACTATGAATATGTATGTATGAATTATAAAAAAGATTTTTTATGATACTACTTATATATAATTTTTTTTGCCTATTAACTGATGATTTATTTTTTTCAGGTTTAACTCAGGTATAACCCTTTAAAGTTTTACTTGATATTTAATAAAATAAAATGTACTTACAAATAGGTTTCAGCATCTAGACCTAATATTATCCAAAAGTAGTCATCTGAGGATGATGTCTGGAGAGTAGGTCCTTACAAAAAGCTTCTTTATGGAAGCTTATGTCTGCTGAAACAAAAATTGAAAATAGGTTAAAAAATTAAATTTACACATATTTAGATGTTTCTATAATTCAAACTCAAAGTATAGAAATTTTGTGTAAAAAATTATTCAACATACTTTGAGTTGAAGTATTTTTAAACTGTTTAAAAAAAAATTCATATACATTTAAATATACCCACAAATGCCATTATGGCAGCTAGAAGGATATTTGTCCAGATGTGATTTGTGAAAAGTAGGTCAGAGAACAGCTGATCAGCTGTTGAGCTAGCAGCAGACTAAACTAGACTTAGATGCTCATATGCATGTGCAAAAAAATGCACATAAAAAAAAACTAAAAAAGCTGCTAGCTACTCTCTGAAGAAATTTTCAGCTGATTTTGTGCAATGTGAGTGTAAGTGTTGTTGAATTGATGTGAAGCTTGTAGTGTTCATGCTAGTTTCAGTGTTTGCTTAGGAATGTCGTATAGGGTATGTGTGTAAATGTTTGTGAAATCAGTGTGCTCCAGCTGAGTAGAAATCATCATCTGGATTATTTCATCTTCTCTTAGCTTTACGAGCTTCTAGAGTGGAGTCCAGTGCTCTCTTATCTGATCAAAAGAGACGCTGTTCATCAGCACTCTTTGCCCAGTCTACTGCAGAAAGTCCTGGATTAACGTTAAAGCCCTTCATCACCTCAAGTATTCCTGCTTTTCCAACGTTGAAGGAAGCAACTGTGATGTAAATGCCAATCTCCAAGACTACGAGGCCACTGAAACTTTCCTTGGGCACGAGCTTCCGAATGGATTGATTGAAGCTTTCATTAATGTTCAGTGTGAAGCTTCCAACGCATCTCCCCAGTAAATCAGCTTGTGTCGAGTCCTGGTAAATTGGCTTGATTGCGTCCATGATGGTCCCAGGAATACTATCTCGGTGGTGAAAAGTTTTAAGTTTCTTCTTGGCTTTGGCTACTTACCATTTACACCAACTGTCTCGTCCTGGCGGGCAAAGGTGATGTCTTGGCTCCTTGTCTGTTGATCCTTTATGGTAAAATGTCGCCCAGATGGCATTGGACATTTCTTCAACAGAACGATGATGGCCTCTGATGACATTGCCATAATTCTGAGTCAGCTGGTCGACTCTTTGAGCTGTAAGACGGTTCTTCCCACCAATGCCTAGACTATCAGATAGTTTTTGACCAGCCAATCTCTTCTTCAGATTTCTAAATCTTGTCCCCATCCTCTTCTGCACATGGCCAACACATTCCTTCTTCTTGATTACAAAATCTTCTCCATAAGGCTTGGCATCGCAGAGAGCCTTGAATACTTTCGAGTCACCATCTCCTATGTAGTTCTTATACTTGATTCCATGGTTTGACTCTGATCTTCTGAACATTTCCACGATGCCATCTACTTCCATTTTTCCAGAACTTCCTTGATGATTGGCCGAGCACTGGTCTTGATGTGCTTCAAACCACTCTCTGTACTCTTCAGTGTCCTTCTCTTGATGCGTATCACAAGCCTTGCCAAATGATTGCTTCGGTGCAGCATCAATCACTTTGCCAGTATCGTTGCGGATCAATGCTGATACTCCTTGAAGGGAAGAAAATCCTCGTTTCCTCCAAGATCCGTCACCAGATACAGTGTCACAGACAATCTCTTGAGTCTCACCTGTGCTACTACTGCAACCTTCCTGCACAGCTGCTTTCATAGACTCAATAGCTACTTTTTTACTCGAAATTTTCAATTCATGATTGATGTTTCCAAAATAACTGAGCAACTGGTGGTAAAAAATCCATGATTCCACAAAAGGTTTTTAAACCAGTGTGTCCATGACCAAGAGCTCGCATTCATAACACTACTCTTTTATTTAATTCAAAGGCATTTTGTTTAGTGCCAATTTGTCTACTCGAGTCTATGAATGCAACTTTATAGCAGTTGGTGCAAATAATAGATAGCTTGCTACCAAGGCCTCTGATTTTATCTTCATTGAAAGTAATATCACCGCCACAATCTTTGCAAGCCAGGAATTCCTGTAATCGTGGTAAAAGTAACGAAGTCTCAAATATTCTATACTGAATAGGACCAGCTTGTACATCACTTGATTTTAATTTTTGCCTTAATCTCGAAACACGAATTTCTCGCTGTGCAATTTCTGGCTGTGCAATTGCTGGTTGCGTAGCTGCTGTACCTGATGTCGATGGTTCCGAAGAGATTCTGTTTGGAGATCTTGTAGATGTTGAAGGAAGCGTTTCTCTCTCTGGTGGGGCTTCTGCACTTGATGTTGAAGGAACTGCTTCAGGCGATGCTTCATTTCTTGGAGGGATGGAGGTTGACGATGGTTCATCTCCAAAAAATCTCTGTTTCCTCCTCTTCTTTCTTCCAAATCTGTGCTTTCCATGTACAGATGAGCCTGGATTTCTATTTCTTGTACCACTCATCATGTTGTTTTTAACAAATCTTGAATTTTCACTAATACACTTCACGTGCAAAAAACTTGATTTTAAACTAAATAAAATACTAGAGCAATTTTCAATTAAAATTTTTAGGTTATAACTAAAATCTTAACTGAAGAACCGATCTCAATATTATTTAGTTAAACTCAAATAAAGTCACTGATTATTATTAAATAAAAACTTCAATAACCTGCAAGTAGCATGGCAAAACAAGATTCTGGCTAGAGTACCATTCACTGTGCATAGGCATTTACCTCCGTCGATAACCGCCAAATTTGAAATTTTCAGAATCCGTCGTACATTGGAATGCACATTCCAATGTGTCTTCCTCTTTTAAAAAGGTGATGGTATGTATTAAATCTTATGTACTTTTTCAATAAAAACACTTTCAAAGCATAAAAATTGTATTTCTCGAAAAATTTGCCTTTTTCGAAAATCATGAATTTTTTTTTTTAGTATTATGCCTATAATTTTTAAACAAAATTTTGTATCGAAAAACGGCTTTCGGGAGCATATTCTACGTTAAATTTGCTACAAAAAGAGCAAATAAAAAAAATCGATTTTTTCGAAATTTTAACATTGTCATAACCCCTTAATTTTCGAGCTACGTATGGTCAAAGTTTTGCAAATTTTCAAAAATTCATAGCTCCTAAGGAGAGTATTTTTCGTCGAAAATGCTTAGAATATTTTTTGCAGGAAATTTTCTCCAGTTTTCAGAAAAAATACTCTCAATATGCTATATACGTTTCAGCAGCTTTGATCCTTCGGATTAAGATTAAGAAGTTTGTATAGATAGCTTTTTTAATACAAGCGTATCTGGATAAGTCCCAATACGTGAACTAAAGTTTAAAACCATGTAAAATATCAAAATATCACTTGTCAAAATCAAAAAATAGGATTTTCTATGTGGAAAAACTGTATTTTAATAGCGAAAAGAATTCTATGACAAAAAGTATTCTTGAGATTTTTCTTAATTTCGCTTCATTAAGCTAAAAGTCGATGAAAATGAAGAATTTTAACAATAAATTTTAATAGTAAATTCGACATTTTCATCGATTTTTAGTTTGGAAACGAAGCGAAAAAAGAAAAAAAAATCTAAAGAATACTTTTTGTCTTAGAATTTGTTCACAATTCATTGATTTTTGATCAATTTTTTGATTTTGACAAGTAATGTTTTGATTTTTAGCTCATCAGAGTAGCTCCGGCATTTTCTAGGAGTTTCATAGACCCATTTGTACTTAAAAAAGATATCTTCATAAATTTTTTGCTAGTCGTAGTCCGAAGCAAACTTTCACTTTTGCTACTGTTAAGGGGTTATGACAGGGTTAGAATTATCAAAATATCAATTTTTTTTTATTCACTTTTTTCACAGTTAACAGTGTGTAGAATGTGGTCCTGAAAGCCGTTTTTTGCTAAAAACATTTGCCTCCAGGATATAGACAAAAAAGTGATAAATCTATTTCAAGTAAATTTTTGAAAAATCGTGATTTTTAAATATTTTAATTAGGCCAAACTTGTGGAAAGGATTGTTCTATCATACTTTTTAAAGAGTAATTTCATAAGAAATCCTACTGAAAATACGACTTAAAAACCGTTTTACAAACCGTTTTTTTCTCAAAATTTATTAATTTATTTCTGTAAAATATAATAAAATCCGTAAAATTAATTTTTCTATGTGTGATTTTACGTTACTAAACTCAATGTGTTAAAGTAAAGGCATTCAACAAATTTGAATTTGCCACTCGAACAAGTTGTGCCTCACAGCGTCCGGTCGAGAATGAAGATTACTGTTTGATCGGTATAGTAGAATTTTCTGTAAAGCAGCAAAAAGCAGCCAAACAGCTGTTTTTCATCCAAGACACTAGATCAGTGCAGTTAGTCTGCTAACTGCTAATGCTTATAACCTCAGTGGTGTTGTAAAAGTGCAAGAGCTTCTGCAGAGTGCAAAAATTATTCAGATAAGTATTGGAAACTAATTACTAATAATTGTGTTCATAATGAGCTTTTTCTTTGTTGGTTTATTTTTTGCTTTTAGGTATACGGGTACAAGCCAGCAAGATGGGAGTTTATATTGACTGTCTGCAGTAGTATTTTGCATACTTTTTAATAACTTGAAGTGCGTTTAATAATGGTAAGTATTGCATGTAATTGTAATTCATAAACATTACTTGATTATGAATAGCTAACGATAATCTTTATTTTATTTTCTGCTTCTAAATGCTATTATCGCACAGCATGACATGCGCATACCACCAAATATACTTTATTGTATGTATATTTGAGTACCAAATGCAAATCAAGGTATGCCAGATAGTTTCTGTAAGTATAGTTGAGTTCATTTGTATGATTTAGATTATAAACTTTAAATGCCTTCTACTTAAATTTAGTTTTTTCATGCTTTTTGTGTACGTACCGCATCTTTCTGAAGGAACCGTACCATCAATTCTGATGAACCAAATTGAAAAACCTTCCTTATGAGTTAGGTCACAAACTGAGCGGAGCAGAATTGGCAAAGAAAAGTTCAAAGTGAATGTTACGTATGTTTACATATGTAACATTCACTATAATTACTAATATTGTTAATATATGTTTAATTAATTATATTAATTTTGTGTTTTTCAGGAATCCGTTCCGCTTAGTCTGAGACCAGACTCATAAGGAAGATTTGGCACTTTGATTCATCAGGATTGATGGTACGGTTCCATCAGAAACATGCGGCAAGCAAACAAAAGTGATGAAAATCATGATTTTTGGTAAGCAAATATCTTTAATTGTTTTTAAATGTTATACTCACTTTATGCATATTATTTATGCATAAAAGTGATGTATAATACTTAGATTTCAAATGAAAAATGTAGTTTTTAGAGCACCTACATATGTTTATTTTTTACAGCACTAATAATTTTTCTTTTTTTTCTAGGTTTTAACCCTGTCATAACCCCTTAAGGCATAAATTTCTTATAACATAGTTGTAACATATATTTGGAAATCTACAGAGAGTTGGAAATTTTTTGTCCAAAAAGTGGGAAGTGTGTAAGTTTGAGGGCACACAACCGAACTAGGTTTTCTACACTCATTAGAACATACAAAAAAAAAAAAATAAAAAGCCAAAAACAAAAAAATACTTCAATTTTTGCACTTTTTTTCATTCTCCTATAAGTTTAAGAGCAGACCGCGTGTTAAATGAAATTTGCAATTAATTTAAATAAAGTACTTGAAAAGACCTTTCATTTGGATATAACTTTAACTTTTGATCCAGCCATCCGTTTGAAACCTTCAATAAGTCAAATAAAAGATCTTTTTTGTACTTTTTAAATACTTGAAGCGTTTTTTCTTTTGGCTTATGATGAGCTATGTATGTATGTGTGTATGTGTGTGTGTGTGTGTGTGTGTGTGTGTGTGTGTGTGTGTATATTTGTGACGTGGTACTTTTTCCGTTCTTGGGGTGGCGCAGCACCACGTGATGACACCTATTCTAGTTATTCTTATGCTGCCGGCTGGAGAACTCCTTGCGCTCTGGGTCGCGGGTGAGAGGTGCAGGGAGGGAAATAAGCAAAAAATGAATACACGCTTCTTGTAAAATAAACACTTCGTAATTTAGTTTTAAATCAAAGAATTATGTGTTTGTGCTCGCGGACGCGTGTTCGTCCTCGGACGAGCTCTCAGTCACTACGCGGGCTGACTCTAAGGTTAGGACTCGCGGCGGGGAGGCAACTCTAGCAAACACTCCTACCTGTCTCTAACTCTGGTACTCCACGTCCTCGCGTACTGATGAGGTCTCTTTCCCTGTGGAAGCGCACGCGAAAGAAACTGCTATGGCTCGGAAAATGCACACGGGGGATACTCGTGTCGCTCTCGTTCTCTCTCGTAGTTATCTTGATAATTGCTCTCGCTTGGCTAGTCGTCCTGTGGATATTCAGATACTCTTTCTGCCTAGGTCCAAGTGGTACTCGATACTGACCCTCTCACGGCGCTCGGCAACTACGCCGGTTCGCGGCGTCTATCGCTGTCTCACTTGCACTCACGCATTTCCGTCAGATCGCTTTCTTTCGCCTATCACAAATTAACACGTTTTCGCACCATATAGCACAGTCATACTCTCGCGCCCTCTTTTACAATTCTTTTAAACGCGCGCGAAATTCAAAACACGCTTACACGCTTGTCTGGCTTTACATACTGTATTTACACTTTTTTACTTGGTTTCACACGCTTACATTATTGTTTGCCGTTCGCACGAACGCTGTGGATCGATCCGTAGCCCTCCACCTTTTCCCAATATCACTCGGTGCTACACGTTGCCTCCACTCTCTTTCTTGTCTGTCTCTAATACGCATTCTCATTCGCTTGATACTTCCATCCTTCTCGCACATAGTACAGTTCGTTACTCGCCAACATGGCGGCCGTCGCTCGCGCGCGTTCGCCTTGTGGCTCGCATGCTTCGTATCTTCCTCTCTCTCGCTCTTGCTGCTTCGACGCTGCGCCGTGCTTCCCTCTCTCTTACTCTCGCTTCGTGCTGCTGCTGCTACTGCTCGGCGGCAGGCTGTTCTCGGCGCCGCGCTGTCCTTCTCCTGGCTCCATCAGCTGACTGCTCGCTTACCGCTCTGTAAAGACCACCGAGTGTAAGATTTTATTATCTTGACTGGGTGTCCAGGCGAGCAGCTATCGACGGCATCCCCGTCACAATATATATATACAATATACATATATGCTTTACCAATAGATCGTTTTTTGAAAGCATGTCTATAGCACACTACATAACAAATTTTAAACTTATTTCATTAAAATAAAACTAGAACAAAAGAACTTCAGTTTCAGCTATTAAACTTCGAAAATGCACGACTGGATCAAAAGTCAGTAGCATTTGAAGAAAGGGAAAAATCTGTGGATTTTCGAAAATCCAGTGATTTAATGGAAAAAAGCGAAATTTGCTTTTTTTCAAATCCGCGTATTTGCCGATCCAACTGACTATTTTCAAATGGTAATAGTTCAAATTAAAGCTCTTATCCTCTACTTCTTTTTTAATGTATCTGAATTTTAAGGTTCTTAGGTTTAGTTAATTGGATAAGAGACTTTTAATTCTGATATACTAGAATGAAATTAGAAAACAAGAGCTTTAATTTGAGGTAAGTATTTAACTTCAAAAAGAGGTGAGGTTTTTAATAAAAAGACGATCATTTTAAAAACGAAAAATCCTTCTCAATTTTGATCCAGTCGTACATTTTCAATGTTTAATACTTCAAATTAAAGCTCCTTTCTTTTACTTTCATTTTAGTGTACCAAATTAAAAGTCTCTTATCTGATGAACTATATACATGCTTGTCATGTGGATCATTTTTTACTGATTTTAAGAAGCATATCGCATAAGAAACTTAAATTCAGATACACTAAAAAAACTGTAAGATAAAAGTTTTAATTTGAACTATTAAACTTTGAAAATGGTCGGTTGGATCGGACAGTTCGAGAATTTTAAGAAAGACAAATTTCGTGTCTGGTCCATAAAACCACTAGATTTTGGAAAATTTAGAGATGTTTCCCTTTATTTAAATGCTTGAAACTTCGGATCCAGTCGTGGGTTTTCAAAGTTTACTAGCTCGAATTTAAGCTTTTTTCTTCTACTTTTATCATAATCACTCTAGGTTTAAAATTAATTACGTAGTGTGACATATATATGCTTTCAAAAATCGATCTACTTGTAAAGCATATACATAGCTCATCATAAGTGAAAAGAAAAAACGCTTTCAGTAATTAGAAAGTACAGAAAAAGACCTTGAATTTGATCTACTGAACATTGCAAACGGATGCTTGGATCAAAGGTTAGAAGGATTTTCAGAAGAAAAGGTAAAATCGAATATTTTTGTAAAAGCATGAATCCAAGTTCGTCGTCTTCAAACGTGCGAAACTTTCGACCAGTTCATCCGAGTTAGACAAATTTATATCCAATTCAAAGGCCTTTGAAGTATTTTATTTTAATTGATTGGAAATTTCATGTAACATGCGACCAGCTCTTAAGGGGATCAAGAACGTTTCAAAAATCTCGAAGCTATGTGTCGATAACTTAAAATTACAGTTTCCTCTGTAACTATTGTTCTTTTAAAGTTAGACGAATTTCGTAAACGTAATTGTACATAAAAAAAAAATGTATCTTCAAGCATGGATAAAAGTTTCAAAATATTAGTTTATTTTAATAATTAGGATAAACGAGTGGTGCCATCTTCTATCTTTCCTTAGCTGAAGGTTTTTTTTGCATTCTCCTACTAGTCCGGGCTGATCAACGCACACCAACGGTAGCAATGCGTGGCAGGCCAACATGTGTTCACCACCTTCTGAGAATACAGCACAGCTTACTATGCAGTGGCTACCTGCGCATGTCCCCGACGAAACGCGCGATACTGAGAGTATGGGCAGAAAAATTGGGGCATCAAATACTACGGTGAAAAAATGGGTAGTGTTTCCGAAAATTTTATGAGGGTAAAGGGCGATCTCGGTGGCTATACGTGAACAATTCATAATAAGTCAAAATTTGCAAAATAAATACTTTATGAACAGATATGTAATTCTACAGAAAAGGCTTATTTCAACAGAATTTGAATGATAAAAATCGAATGGTAACTACCTGAGATTATTAGACTAGTTTGATAATCTTCACTTACAGACTGTGAATTGATAACAGTGAAAATGCTCCGATTTTCGTGATTCAAGTTTTGTAACTATAAGTAATCATTACGCATGAACTGACGTAAGCCAAAAATTACCTTTGTTTAAAAATTGTTTATTTGAAAATTGAGAGTAGAATTTTTTTCTAATGCTGTCTTATATGGGTACCCGTACAAAGAGGACTAAGCCTTTTATGACACCATGAGGGTCACACCTGGTCACACCTAAGGGCACAACCTCTACAAATAAAATTTCTCCTTAAAATTTTTCAATTTTTCAATATTATGAATTTTTGAATAAAATATTATTCGTTTTTAAAATTTACTAATAATAACAAAACTTGAAGCATAAAAATCGGATGATTTCATATTAATTAATTTAGGCCAAGCGCCCTAGCTTTTTTGTGGACTTAAATGTAGCTCGGCAACGGATACCGCGATTATATAGAGAAAGGGAAGCCCGTATACTTTTGGACACGAAATCTGTGCGGGAACGTTGTTTATTATTAATGATAAAATGCAAAAATGCATTTTTTTTTTAATTTTTTGCTTTTAACTTGTAAGATAAGAGATTAACGTAAAAAAGTAAAGAGAGAAAAGTTGTAGCTGATTAAATTGCGAAGAAATTCATATATTGAACGTCTCTATCCGATGAATGGACATGGAGGAAACCTCGGAAAACCGTGGAAAACATCGCAAAATCGACGTTTCAGATGGCTTGGGCATTGGTGGAAGAAACCGTCTAACTGCTCAAAGGATTGATCAGTTGACGAAGTACTATGGCAATGCTATCCGAGGCCATAGTAATTCTGTTGATGAAATGTCAAATGCTATTGGACAACATTTCATCACAAGAAATCAACAGATGAAAATCCTACTCACCACCTTTGTCCACAGAGATCAAGATCTTGGTGCAAGTGGCAGAAAGCCAAGGCAAACAACAACTTAAAGAACTTCCACCATCGAGATATTATTCCTGCTGCCATCATGAATGCAATTGAACCAATTTATCAGGACTTGACGAAGCCAGACTTGCTTGAGAGATGCATTGGAGGCTTCACGCAAAACAGTAATGAAAGTTTTAACCAATCTGTTTGGAAGCTCATCCCCAATCATAGTTTCAGTGGTCTGACAGTCCTTGAAATTGGTGTCTACATTGCAGTCACTTGCTTCAATGAAGGCAAAGCAGGAATGCTTCAAGTTATGAAGAAATTTAGCGTCAAACCAGGATCCTCTGCAGTGAACTGGGCCAAGACTCAGGATAAAGAGCGGCTTCTCTTGTCAGACAGAAGAGAATTGGAGTCCACACTAGAGGCACGTCGAGCCAGAAGGAAGAGAAGTCATCAGGATGACGACTCTTACAAAGCTGGAGCTTTCTAAACATTACACAAAAATACTCACACCATACACAACCTCACAATTAAACATTAAACATAATTCATAACACAAACACTGAAAACATTTTTACAATTTTGTTTTTCTTTTTTTTTTAATATTTTGTTTCATTTTTTTTTAATTTTAAAATCAAACAATTTTCAATTTGAAACAAAAAAACAGATAACAGCTTCAGCTTTGTAAGCAATCTGTAGCTGGAATGGATATAGGTCAGAGAGAGAGAGAGAGACTTGACACTTAATGGTAGTGCTACTACTTCTTTTCATCACATGTAAGTATCTAAACTTATTTTTTAACAATAAAAGCATTTTTATAACTTAATTATAAAAATGTTTCAAATTTAGAAAAATTACATTTTTTTTATGATTTTTCATTTTATTTTATTTCAGATGACTAGCAGGATTTCTCAGGAACCATAAGACCAATCAAGCTGAAATTTTTTGGAGAACTCCAGGAAAGCCTTCTTCACTGCTTGAACGGAGCAGAATTTGCAAAGATAAGTTTAAAGTGAATGTTATGTATGTAAACAAACGTAACATTCACTATAATTACTTATATTATAACTTATGCGTTACTAAATATTTAAAATTTTTATTTTTCAGTAATCCCTTCCGTTCAAGCTGAGTAATTTTGACATAGCCTTCTTAAGCTCATGGAGAAACGATTCCAGAAAGGATTTCCCCAAAAAATGTTTAGAACATTCGATTCAAAATTTTGGCTTTCCTTCCAAAAAGTAGGTAAAAAGTCAAATTTTTTTCAGATGTAAGCTGCTATAATACTTTAACAGCCCTAGCTCTTTCCCGCAGACTGCCCAACACATGGTACAAACACGTGCTGTCGTTCTCAGCTACATTCTTTTGTTTTTTCTCACAAAATTAGTAAATTCAAGAATATTTTCAAAATGCTTGTAGTAAAAAATTTTCGATTACAATAAATATAAGTCATTATGGATTATTGAAAAAAGTTTATTACAACAACATATATGACAATATGTTATTTATATAAAAAAATCTATTAGGTCCGTTATGTAAAATATCAAAAAATAATCGATACGTATTTTTTCTTTTATCAATCAAACGGTTTTTAACAATGTTATAGCGCATTGAAAATATCGTGACGTCACAATACGTACCTATATAGATATACTGCCCGTGTGATGCCCACGCCGTAACTTTCGTCGTGACGTCACGAAATTTTCAATGCACTGTACCGTTGTTAATAATCATTTGATTAAAAAAATAAAAAATACGTATCAATTATTTTTAAATATTCTACATTTCGGACCAAATAGATTTTTTCATGTAAACAACATAAAGTATAGTCAAGATATTTTCTAAAATCTGCTCTGCGATGTATTATTGTGTATTCAATTACTTTGTTATAAAAATCAGAATTTCATTATAATATTAAATTATTAAAATACGAAAATTCATTTTTATGCTGGTAAGAAAATTCGGAGAAAAACAGAAATAGAAAATTTTTCAGGGTTCGGAGCATCTAGCAAGCATCCAGGGAGAAAGTCCTAATGCCGGAGATTCCAAGTACCTGACCCTACCGGAGAGATCGGCTCGGAGGGATGTTTATGACTGATATTATGATGCGTATTGTTCCATTCTCCTGCTCATCTCTTGTTTCAGTCACGTCGCTATACTAGGTCACGGAAGTTTGCAGTCGCGTAGCTACCCTTAAATATTGATCGATTTCAAAAATTCAAAATCGACTGTACTCGTCATGATCCTGTCCATCGATAGAATCAACCTTATTGGCACTTTTTTAGACAGCGTGCAAAAGTTGGCAGCCTAGTATTTATATTATATCATGATTAATACCTAAAAACCAGCAATTTCGTAAGCAGTTTTACTAGACTCTACGCGTATCCATGTTATAATTTCTTGCCACGTTTCTTAGATAGCAAATGCTGGGTAAGTAGGTCTTCATAACGGTATCTAGAGACCGCCTACTAAATAGGTTAGAAAGTGTTTCATTTCCCGCCAAAAAACTTCCAAAGAAAACCGACAATTCCATAGATTACATGAGTCATAACTTCCTATTAACTAGGATTCGATTCTACCAGGGTATCTGTTGGCTCTTGCTGCGAAATCTCGCGAGGGCCTCAATCGCCTCGGCTTCACGGATTTTGCTCTGAAGGAAAAACAGCGTCTCCGACATAAATATATTTATATGACACCTATAGAAAGCCCAGGCGTATTCTGGCGCAAGAGCAACCAGCATTTGTTTTTCTCTAATTTTACCCGATTTTTACAATTTTTTTTTTGCTTTAATTAGTTCTGATTTTTCCCAATTTTTTTACTGCTCTCTGAATGAACAGGTGAAGTAGGCTCTGAATAAGACTCTGAATAAGCAGGTTCTTGAACCGGACTCTGAATAAGCAGGTTCTTGGACTGCACTTTGAATAAGCAGGTTCTCGGACCGGATTCTGAATAAGCAGGTTTTTAATCTCAGCCGTCGATATATATATATATATATATCCCCTCTACGATCATTTCCAATCAAGAAGTCTACCAACAACCTAGTACCTCTAACCTCCACTTATCTCTTTTATGAATTCCAACCTCCACCTATCACTTAGAACCAAGGTCTTCACAATCTACCTATTAATTTCAGCTATAAACTCCTATCCACAACCTATCACTTTCACCCTTCACATATCGCCTCCAATTATAACCTCCACTTATGGTCTTCGATTATAACTTCCATTCTCTACAGATTTTCTCCACCTATAATCAACAGCCTACCCTTATCAACACCGACCTTCACCCCTTAATCCTTCATCTAGCACCTGCATCGTCCACCTATTGCTATACGACACTTCATGCACAACTTCACAGACGACCTCAACCATCCATACACAACATCAAACTATCACCTCCACATATTTCCTCCATCCATAGCATTCAAAATCTAGCTATGAATACCAAGCTCAATCTATTGACTCGAATCATCTCCCAATCCCCATATATCCCTTACACCGCCCACTTATGAGAACAATCATGACCTCCAACTTCACACATAATCATAATCTATTACCACCATGCCTCCATCCATGACTTTTTGCCTCCACTATTATCTTCACCTATAAAATTCTTATCCACCTGTCATTCCCACCTTTCATCTATACCCATGAAGTCCGTAATCTACCTTAACTAGCACCTTCACCTTTCACCTATTGCCTCCAATTTTAAACTCCATTCTCTGTCTATGATTTTCGTCTATGACATTCATTCTCTACATATGTTCTCGTCCTATCAACGTCTTTTATCACATACACTCTCCACTTCACCACTTCATCACCACCAACCTTGATTCCTTAAGACTCCCTCTATCAACTGCATCGTCAACCTATTGCCTCCAGTCATGTGCTCAACACTCGATTTATAAATCCAATTATGATCTTCACCCTCCATACATAACCTCAACCTAATACCTCCACCTCAATGGCACACATAACCGCAACCTATCACCTCCACTCTCCACACATAACCATAAACTATCATCTGTACCACACACCATAAACTATCATCTCTACCCATTATCTTCACTATGTTACTATCTCCAAACTCCATCTATCGCCTCCAATCATGTCCTCTAACCTTCTACCATCACCTTCAATCATGATTTCCAAGATCTAGCTATCACCTCCACCCATACCCTTCACCCATCATCACTCATTTCCACTCACCACTTCAAGTCCACCGTGTACCTAGCACCTCTACCGTCCATACATGGCCTTCAACTTTTTGCCTATTTTCATCAATTGAAGCTTTTTTCGTCGAAAATGCATACAATACTTTTGCAATGTAATTTTCTCTAATTTCCAGGAAAAATACTTTCAATATGTTATATATATATATATAATGTGTGTGTGTGTGTGTGTGTGTGTGTGTGTGTGTGTATTGCAAGGGTTCTCAATCGAGGGAGGTGTAGAGCCGTTCTACTGCGGCTCTCGTTGCTCCTTCTCGCGACAGCTGTTGACTTGGATGCTCGTGACTCCTTGTAACGATGCTGGTTGGCGTGATATTTAAACTTACATTTGAAGTTAAAGCTTAAAGCGTATACATAAAAAAATCTTACTGTTATGCAATCAGTAGCATTAAATATTATATGCAGCACAAATTATTAAATGTTGAACGGTGCATAAAAGCCAATAAAAGAAAGCCAGAGCCACATCCCCCAGGGCTGTAAATTCTGAAAGAAAATAAATGTAGGACTTAAGATACTTTGGAAAAGCCGCAAAATCAACTGAGACACACTTGTGATAGACTGCAAATGATGAGTTTTATTCAATACAATTAATAAATTTACAGTGTGGTAATTTATTAATAATGGATCAATTTATGTAAATTGTGCTCATTAATTATTATAAGGTTTTTTAAAACCTATGCTCGTATCCTCGCGGCGAACAAAAATATTTAAATCGCGTACACGATTGAAGCTAATGCTGCGGACTAGGGATTATTGAATCCGAGATACGTGGGAGGAGGCGTGCTGTACTGAAGTACAACAGCAGCGTCATGCCCCCGTAGAGTTATATTTGACAACGCATGATGAATGGACGTCGCAGACGGGCGAATTCTCTCTCTCTCTCTCTCTCTCTCTCTCTCTCTCTCTCTCTCTCTCACCGCTGTTGGTCCACTCTAGTGTCCACTGGTGGTCGCTAGAACATCATAAGTATTAGTACATAACATAAATACGGCATACGCGCGGAGAGGCAATTACGTGCGTATAATATATGCGACGGTTATAATGTATATGTATGTGTGTATCATACTGATTGTATTTTTCCTGGAAAGTAGAGAAAATTTCCTTACAAAAGTATTCTATGCATTTTCGACGAAAAACGCTTCTCTGAGGAACTGCAAATGAATGAATAAAGGCAAAAAATGTAAAAATCACTCATTTCTTGATCTTTGACCCGCCAAGGCAGTTTGTGCAAAATAATTTCAAAAAATTGATGGTATGCTCACACACACACGCACGCATGCACGTACGCACAAAATCATTGAAAATAGCTCTTACTCGTGCACTGGAAGTAAAAGTCATTCGTGATTTTAAGAAGAAATCACAACGTTCAAAGAATAATTCTGTCGTTCAGGAGTTCTAGGAGTTGATTCTTCAAAAATGTTGAATGTTGGCTATGTATAAAGAAAGGTCATTTAAGAACACTTCGTCCATTGAATAAACAAAAAAACTAGATTATGTTGGACTTTCTGGAGCGGGTTCGAAAAGTTAGAAATGGCTCCATGAGATTTTTGTATTAGAAGAATTAATGGGAATTTTGAACATTTTTATTTTGATGGCTTGCTTAATAATAAATTTAGTAATTTTGAATTAGATTCCGATTTAGATGTTGTGATGTTTGTGAGATGGCCGGGAGTGTTAAATAAAGGATGCTCTTGTTAACTATTAATATGCTAACTCTTTATTAGTGTACAAGACTATATAGAGCACGTGTTGCTTGCTGAGCCGTTCTGGCTTATCTGCCCACTATCGCGTCGCTTTAACACTCTACACTATACACCATATAGAGTATACACTAATACCTATGCGCAGCTGCGCGCACATCGCTGTGCCGCTTACAGAGTACCTCGCGCTCACTCACACATCGCGCTTACACATCTACTACACATGTTACTATTTTAAATTCAAAATTTGTAGTTTCTAATGATAGAAGAATTCCCATCGATTCAAAAATACTTTCATTGAAATGGGTTTTTATAATATTGATAACTGCTAGCTCAAAATCAGTCAAGGCATGCTGAGGGTATCGTATTCGAACGCTGGCAGTTTGAGCAAAATTTAAAGTAACTTCTAATCCGATGTTTTTTAATAGTCTATTTATTAATAAAACACAATTTATTACAAAATGAACCAAAACTGTCAACATGAAAATTTCCATTTACCATCCCATTAAAATATTTTAAATTTTATATAATGATAGATATCATGTTTAAATTACGCATGCTTAACTAAAGTAAGTTATTCTTAACGAAACAATGTTGCAAAATCTTATGTAACCAATTTTTCGTTCATTATATATTTAGACCATTCTTAATTAATTTCTGAATTCAAACTTAATAAATTTTGCGATAACTGTCAGCTCAATTTTTAAGAAATTAACGAAGTCGAAAAATTTTAAACGATTTTTTAGTCCACAGATTTAGTTTTAATTATACACTTAATTTAAAAAATCCGATTATCATTTGAGGCGATTGTTCTTACAATTTAATATGTATTTAAAGTAGTACCGATTATAGGATACTAGAAAGATGAGTTGACTGTATCAAATATTTTATAGTATAGATAATTACACTGATACAATTCATTGACTATCCACGGGACGGCAAGTTTCTTCATTAGATTTTGCATTTGTAAGAAATCATAGCTAACATGATTAGATTTCCTAATATTTCGAAAAATATTTACTTATAATATTGCTTAGTCTTTTGCGATTCACTTATCCTCGAGGCGGAAGGCAATCCTAACAGAATGGTCTATTAACGTGGTGTCTGCATTAAACATTTTAATAAACTGCGTTGGTATTATTATATGATTGAAAATAAAAATTGATTCGAAATACTTCACATCGAAGTTATACTTGACAATTTATTCAAAGATTTCAGAACCTTCCCAAGGTGAAATTTTAAATATTTTATATGCATTAGAAATTAGACTAACTTTACCTTGAATACTTTAATTTCTTGACTAGTCTAAAATTTAAAAAAATCATCAAGTCTTAGAATAACAATTTATTCAAAGAGTTCATGACCTTTCGAAGATGAAATTTAAAATGTTTTATATGATTTAATGGGAAGTTTCGTTTTCGCAATTTTCGTTTCTTTTAAATAAATTGTGTTGTAACAGCACGATTGCCGTTCTCACAACAATCGGTCGTGTACAACCGTGGCCAATACAGCCACGTTTATTATATCTCGCTGCTGTCTCCTCGTGATAAACACGGCTTGGCCGACTCGTGGTATCCGAGCGTATGCACGGAACGAAGGCGGCAATGGACGGGGTTACTAATAAATGAACACGCGTGAAATAATGAGAACTAGAGAAAATATATATTATAAAGTGAAATATGTACGAGGGTGAAATATGTACGAGAGAAATATATCGATCGTACGAGGGTGTGTGCTCACTGCGAGAGAGAGAGAGAGAGAGAGAGAGAGAGAGAGAGAGAGAGAGATCCGTGGGCATCGATTCTAAAATATACTTGAGATGGATCGCTGCAGTCGTCTAGGCTCGCAATCGGGTCAGCTAATATAGCGTGGTGCCGGTCGTGAACGGACGAAGGTGGCGTCTCTCGGTCGTCCCACGGGATTCAAGCGGTACACGAGTACAGGTGTAAAAGAAGTACGGGCGTGGGGGACGTGTGCGTAAGCCGGGCGCTACCGCAATACTAAATACAAGGCCGCGCGAGATACGGAAGGATGCTCCGGCCCTTGTCACGACGTTGTCATATTTGGTATCGCGTGATTGATGGGCCGGCAACGTCGCGGACGGACGAACTCGCGCTCGCTCTCTTAATACTGGCCTAGCATTAGGCACTCTCTCGTTTTCTCTGTATCTGGTGTCCGCTGGTGGTAGCTAGAACAGAATAAGTATTAGTACAAGTAAATACGGCATACGCCAGGAGAGGCGACAACGTGCGTATTATACATGCGACCGTTATAGTGTTCTATTAATAAATAGACTATTAAAAAACTTATCGGAGATCAAAACTTATAACTGCCAAAGTTTTCTTGAGGAAAAGTGTGTTTTTCATGAATCCCTCCTTATAAGGATTTTACTGCATTCAAAATATAAATTATTTAATATCTCATTGACTTTCACTATTTTGAAAGATTAATTGCAGATAACATACTCAATGAGATCTCCGGAAAAGAAACCATTGTTTAATGCTCTTGAAATAGTGGTGGTTTATATTTTGACTGGATACTTTCTTTGCTTTTGTAAAATTTCATTTTTACATGAAATTTTGTTTTGATATAATATAAAATTCTCGAAAAGAATAAATAATCCTTTCAATAGAATGAGTTAGAACTTATTAAGTTATAATTTTACTACTATTTGGATCCTTCAGTTAGTTTAATAAATGGGGAATGACTTAATTCATATGCTTAAATAAGTTGTACTTATGTACTTGTAAAGTGAAATTGTCAACACCTAAACTTGAAAAGCTTATTTACCCCTTCATTATTCACTCTATTTTTAACAAAAGACTTATAAAAAATATCATTTTGATCTTTTTAAATTGTATCGAATTTACAAAAACTTTGCAGCTCTGAAAAGTTTTATAAAATTTTTTAGGATCAATTTTATTATTTTTCTACCTTTTAACATGTCAGTTATGTTAACATTTCCAGTACAAATAAACTCTACGTGGAGGGATAGTATATTTTCAGATATGTAAAATTTTTAGAACATAGTATTCTACAATATATACAGCATTGAAATTGTCAGATGTTTCATTCATTGACTGATTGACGAAATTTATGGTATTTGAGTTTTAATGGAGTTACAGCATTGTCAGCCAATAAACCATAAAGTTGTGCTTTGTCAAAAGCACTTGTGTTATAGCTACAATTATCAATAGCATAATAAAAATTTAATTCAAAACAATATATACAGTTTTTAATTCATACACGTTGTTGCTTGTGGGAGACAAAAGCCTGGTGCTGCTTAAGGGAGATCGGTTATTAATCAGAGAAGGTTCAGCCCTGTTGAAAGTTGCCCTACCAC
This sequence comes from Philotrypesis tridentata, assembly GCA_018906965.1. Classification (NCBI taxonomy): domain Eukaryota; kingdom Metazoa; phylum Arthropoda; class Insecta; order Hymenoptera; family Pteromalidae; genus Philotrypesis; species Philotrypesis tridentata. Next base: position 39,522 of record JACCIB010001161.1, read on the forward strand.
TTTTTGGAATTAGCCCAACACTACTTGATTGTATATGTCCTACATTTTCGCAATAATAAGTTGTGGGATTTTTAACAAGATTGCGAGGTATCGCCGTACGTGGGTAAAGAGGAATCAAGAACACAAATTCTCTGGTTTGTTCTCTTTATTTGTTGTACTTAAACGCTCTTGTGTGTTGAGCTAGTGCTCCGAAAGGTCTGGCTACCGGTACGCGCGACAATATTCGCTACCGCGGCGTTCTCCCCACTCAACGTAGCTTCGCTCATCACAAGGAGCACATACATCACAAAGATTAACTGACTTATTCTATTCTCGCGGTTGCACGTACTGGCTGGAGCTTGAAAAATCAACAACAAATGCTCTAAGTCGTGAGGAAGCGAGCGGTAAACGGATGCGCTCCCTCTTTGGAGCCCGAGAGGTTGGATGACGAAGAGGTGGCGCATCTTGTTTAGCATCATCATCGGTACGCAGTTGCGCGTACCAGCTAGAACCCGAGGAAACGGATTACGAGAACGCAACGCATCTGCTTCTGCAGCTCCACAACTAACTGCTCCGCGTTATTTAAGTGCGGGCGGCGCGCGGTTACGTGCGCGGTGGAGCTCATGCGACTTGATGACGAGGACGTAGTGTATATGCTTCTTTAGGTCAACCACCAACTGCTCCGAATTGCTGAGGTGCTAAATCGATGACGAGGAGGCGGTTGATCTGCTGTTGCAGCATCATCATCAGCGAACAAGAGTTGTTCAGGTGCAGGGAGCACGCGGTTGCATGCACCCGCTGAAGCTCGAGTGACTAGACGACCGGGACGAAGCGCATCTGCTTCAGCAGCTCCACCACGAACTATTCCGAGTTGCTCAGGCGCCGGCGTGCACATCCGTTGAAGCTCGAGAGGCTCGACGACGTGGAGAAGGTGCATCTGCTTACAAAGCATCGCCATTAATTGTTCCTAATTGTTGAGGTGTGGGCTACGCCATAAGAAGAAACATAGCTTACATAGTTCCCCATTGCCCATTTCGGCGAACAATCTCTCTGTCAGGAATATTGCATCTGGCTAAGCATAGTGGCTAAGCGAGCTGGCGCGCGTCTTTAAAGGCTACAACTCTTCGAGGAACTGTGGCGGGATTCGATTGTCCAGGCTCTTCGCAACTGCCGTTTTTGTATCGAACATGCTATTTTAAGGATATTATAATAAATTTTTATATATTTAATTTACTTAAGTGGTTATGACAGTGTTAAAAATTTGAAAATATCCATTTTTTTTATTCACTTTTTTCACAGTTAGTAGTCCATAGAATATGGACCTTAAAGCCGTTTTTTGCTAAAAAAGTTTGCCTCGAAGATATCGACAAAAACTGATAAATCTGTTTCAAGTAAATTTTTTAAAAATCGTGATTTTTAAATATTTTAATTAGGCGAAACTTGTGGAAAGGATTGTTCTCCCACACTTTTTACAGAGTAATTTCATGAGAAATCTTACTGAAAATACGTTATGACTTTATTTCCGTAAAATAATTAAAATCCGTAAAATTAATTTTTCCATGTGTCATTTTATGTTACTAAACTCAATGTGTTAAAGTAAAGGCATTCAACAAATTTGAATTTGCCACTCGAACAGGTTGTGGCTCACAGCGTCCAGTCGAGAATAAAAATTACTGTTTGATCGGTATAGTAGAATTTTCTATAAAACAGCAGAAAGCAGCGAAACAGCTGTTTTTTCATTCAAGACACTAGATTAGTGCAGTTAGTCTGCTAGCTGCTGTAACTGTTTATAACCTCAGTGGTGTTGTAAAAGTGCAAGAGCTTCTGCAGAGTACAAACATTATTCAGATAAGTATTGGAAACTAATTTGTAATAATTGTGTTCATAATGAGCTTTTTCTTTGTTGGTTTATTTTTTGCTTTTAGGTGTACGGGTGTAAGCCAGCAAGATGGGAGTTTATAATGAATGTCTGGAGTATTATTTGGCATACTTTTTAACATATTGAAGTCTATTTAATAATGGTAAGTATTGCATGTAACTTTAATTCATAAACATTACTTGATTATGAATAGCTAACGATAATTTTCATTTTATTTTCAACTTCTAAATGCTATTATCACACAGCATGATAGGCGCGTACCACAAAATATACTTAATTGTATGTATATTTGAGTACCAAAAGCAAATCAAGGTATGTCAGATAGTTTCTGTAAGTATAGCTGAGTTCATTTGTATGATTTACATAATAAACTTTAAATGCCTTTTACTCAAATTTAGTTTTTTCATGCTTTTTGTATACTTGCCGCAGCTTTCTGAGGAACCGTACCATCAATCCTGATAAACCAAAGTGGAAAACCTTCCTTATGAGTATGGTCACAAACTAAGCGGAGCAGAATTGGCAAACATAAATTCAAAGTGAATGTTACGTATGTTTACATATGTAACATTCACTATAATTACTAATATTGTAAATATATGTTGAATCAATTACATTAATTTTGTGTTTTTCAGGAATCTGTTCCGCTTAGTCTGAGACCAGACTCATAAGGAAGATTTGGCACTTTGATTCATCAGAATTGATGGTACGGTTCCACCAGAACCATGCGGCAAGCAAATAAAAGTGATGAAAATGATGTTTTTTGGTAAGTAAATACCTTTAATTGTTGTTAAATGTTATACTCACTTAATGCATATTTTTAATGCATAAAAGTGACGTATAATACTTAGATTTCAAATGAAAAATTTAGTTTTTGGAGCACCTATATATATTACTTTTTTACAGCACTAATGTTACGTCTGAACATGTATATACAACTTCTTAATTCGCGATGGTTCCAAGGGAAATAAATAAAGGACTCTGATATACGTTATGTGAAAAGTATATATGTATATATTTATTCATTTATTTAATGAACATGAATTTAGTAATAATTGCCCCTTGCTTTGCGATCGTTGTATGATCGCATTACCGGGTGAGGGGTCGGAAAATACGAGACCAGTATAGAAATGAAAAACTCAGATATTTTAGTAAGAGAAAAAGTACCTTGCTACTCTCGGTGTGTTGTATGTGTACGTGTATATCTATATCTATGTATATGTAGAAGTCGATGCTGGATGCTGCCGCTCGGTAATCTCCCGCTGTGAGGGTCTTCCTTCGTAGAGAGAGAGTATACGGCGCCGCCGCGTCTGGGCCTTTTTACAGGTATTCGGTCGGTCCGTTCTATGCTCCGTATCTATCACTCTCTCTCTCTCTCTCTCTCTCTCTCTCTCTTTTCTTTCTCGAACGGAATGTCTTCTCCGTTTACTTGATTATGGAAGACTCGCGCACTACTGCTTTTCGTGTTTTCTGCGCGCGTTCAAAAGAATACAATTATACAGGTTCGAGTACTTGTCGACTATTTGTGTCTGCGTATATAGAGATCACGCACTTGCGGTCAATCGATCGTACTGATCGGTTTTCGGTCTGTGAACTTAGTGACCGCGCCGCCGCTTATCTTCGCTATTTAAGCAGGTAGGTGATTTTTGGCACTGGGCCCTCTCACTTTCCGCTGCCACGCCTAATTAAGTCACCGTCGAAGGTTTTTCTCGGCGCTTCTCTATCGATGATGACACTTGTTTACGCTTTTCTTCAATCTTCCACTCTTGATTTCCTCAAGGCGTCGGCCTTCCGCATCTACGTATTACCTGCCCGTGTTGCGTGCTGCATTAAGGGCAATTCCTATTCTCGAGGTCTCTTCGAGTTTTTCGGCTAGTGCGCAATAGTCGTGATTTTTCCTCAATGTTGCGTATCTGTTCACGTGCTTGTATTTCTTCCGTAATGAAATTTGTTTATTTCATTACACTTCCGCCCTTATAAAAAGACGAGAGTGCAACTCGAGTCGATTACACGAAGTGTGCTTGTGTGTATATATGTGTGTATGCATAGGGTGTAATGATGTGTTCTCCTGAATTTATGAACAAAGAGTAGTATCTCATAACTTCCCCGTTGTTCATTTACAATTGTTTATAAGGTACTTTTTCAAGTATAAACATTTATTTTGTTAATAAAGTTTACAAATATCTATTCGCAAAATTTTTCTTCTAAAATTTCTTAATACATTCTTTTATTGTTTTTCGATGATATAAAAAATGTTTACAATTATATTTTTATAAGGAATTCAATCAATTTTCTTTTATTTTACAATAATATGTTTTACCAATTGGTTTTTCTTGTATGAACATGTGTGTGTTTCATATAAATATATATATATACGTATTTCTTCTTATTCTGCAATAAACAAAGTTTGTAAATAAATTCATGGTAAGTACATATATTTTCTTAATAATAGTGTTAGAAAAATGTAGTGTTTGTTAGTTCTAAGTAATTTTTCTCTCATTCGCATCTCCAGCCTTTCACTCGACCAGAGCAACGGTTCCCTCCCGGCCCGAAAATTCGTCGCCCGTCCCACCGCGACGCATTGTAATGTTCCTTAAGTAAGTTTCCAATTTTCTGTCTTTTCCTCAGTACTTGTATGTCTCGTCAGTTTCAAAAAGATCTCCGATTCGGTCAGTCTTCTTTGATTTCTATCCTCAAAAAGAATCAAAATGTTTGGTTTGATTTTAAATTTTTTGTTGAACTTTGTTCCGTCGGAGTCGGTAAGTTTTTTTTTTCTATCCTTTTTGTATTCGTTTGCTATTCTCCTATTTTTCTTTTTTTTAAAAAAAAACAATATAAATTTGATTTACAGATAACCGAGCGGACCGTATTTGAATATGAGCCGGTATTTCGGAGTCATATGGGCGCTCGCTCCATCTGGGAGCCGTGCCACATGCAGTCCCGGCGACCGCTGGGTTGTTGCCGTATCTGTGGGGGTCTCATGAATGAGCCCGCCCGGATACAAATAGATGTACTGTGCCCTGGAGGACCTTTTGTAAGTAAAAACTAAAGGAATTTTCTCAATTTGTTTCTCTTTTTTACAATTTATTAATTGATTTCTTCTTTCCCCCCCCTTTTTTTTTCTTATAGTATTCTTACCGGAATAAAGCCTCCTACCACCCTATGGGTGTCGAGGACAGCTTCGTGGTGTGTCACGCGGATAGGGGTGACTCGCCCTGTTCCTTCTGTGGTCGTGAACTTACGGCGGATGCCCCCCTTATGCGATGGAAGGATGAAGGGGTAAGTTTCTCCACCTTTTTTTCTCTTTTTTTTTTCTAACTGTTTTTGGGTATATGTCGTATTTTTCATTTTATTTTTCTGCTTTTAGGTTTGGCGGCTAGTACCCAGGATGGGAATGCCATTGTCCGTGGTTATTGCAAATGATGTGTCTCCTTATTTGCAACCCTTGCCTGCGGACCATCATTTATTGTTTTAAAAAAAAAATTTTCTTTGTACCTTCACCGAAATTTTTTATTATAATATATGGTTGTTTGTAAACTAAAAATGCTGTGTTTTTATTTATTTACATATATATATATATATATGTTTATCCTTATTTCCTATAATTTAAGGAAAAGAAAAGAGAAAAAAGATGATATTTTTGAAACTTACATATTGGAACAAATTTGATTTGTGTACCTCTCCTTATCTTTACTACTTTCTCTAATAAAAAATAAAAAAAAACTATATCAATAGAGTGGGTATTCTTTGTGGAGGTTGCTAAAAAAAAAATCTTTATTACTTAATCCTCTTTTATTATTCTTTTTGTTATAAAAACATTACATTGTGATACAAAGACTTATTTCGAAATAATTAATTTTTTTCTTAATTTTATTTTTAATATCTTGGTTTATTCCCCAATCATTCCTTCCTTTGGAAGTTCCTTTCCCTAAATTTTTCTCTTTATATATTATACTTTCCCTTCACCTTGATAATAGTAACAGAAAATAAAAAAAATTTTTGAAAAATTAGTTTTTAATGAGACTGAGGTCTCATGTATGATTGTACGTCGGGGTATAATGGAGGCGGTTGCGTTTCCTCCCTTCGTGCTGGAGCCGTTTGTGCGGGTGGTAACTCGGATGTAGCTCGTCCCATTTCAATCATCGGTATCGCTGAAGGCAGTAAAGGTTCGTTTACCTTGTCTAACTCTTTCCCTTCCTTCCCTTCCGCGGCCTCTCTTTTGTTTCGTTGTTGCGCGCCCAAATGTAACAACAATTGCGTTACGGAGTTCCATATGGCTCCAATTAGATGTATAGAAAACCCGTATAGACTGTAAATCGCGTACCCGTGAATAACGGTGTCGATTAAGAGTTTCACTATTCTACAGAGCATTATCATACCAATTATTCCCGCACTGGCGGTACCGAAAGTCAAGAAACTAGACCACATTCGGTCCCATGTGCTTTTCACCAGCGCAGTCATGGTTTGTTCGTCTAGCATATTAAGAATCCCGATACCTTCTTGGTGACCTCCCTTTCCGGTCATTCCCTGAGCTATTTGATTCAATACGGTCGGCTTCTCTACTGGAAAAAGAATCATGTCTCTCAAACGGGTCAGATCCTTTTCCCCGTAAATTCCACCTATTGCAAGAGTATCCGGACTCATGTATTTCCACGTGGGTTTTACCTGAGGCTTCAAAACCTCCGGTGGAGATGCTTCTACTGGCATAGGGAGCATCTTAAACCATTTTTCGCCGAATTGAAACATCGCAGGAATTCGCGTATCGCAACTAAGTTCAGTTCCGGTCCGAACCAAAATCCGCGTTTGTGAAGCTAAAAATAATTCTTCGTTTCCGCGACGAACCGGTAGTTGACCGTAGCATTTAGTGGTGTTTCGCAACTGTACTTCTACTCGAATACATTTTAACAAGTGCACGACTTCGCCCGCGACTACCCCTATGTAGCCATCCTCCTCCATTAGTCGGTACCCGAACTGCTCAGGAGAAAGGGTTGCGATCGATATTGCGTTCTTTAGCACCTTACGTTCAAGTTCGCATTCTTGTTTTAATATTTTGTAATACATACTTTGGACTTGCCCGCTAATATATTTTTCAATGTATAAAAATTTTGAGTTTACGTATGCAAACATGTCTAAATTGGCAGTACTTATGGGAACTTTCTCAATTAATTGTTGTTTTCGAATATCTTCAATTACGAATAATTTCGGATGCTCGGTACCAAAGAATTTATATCCGCACTTATTTATCTCCCCCTTTCTCCATAATGCAAAAGTGCGATCTCCTGATTCTACCGAATACATGACTTTATAATTTTTTGTATCATTGATTTTATCCATATATCCCTCATATAAAACTGAATATGCTTTTATACCGCAAAAATCCTCCGGTACCTGATCCCAGAAGACTTGTGCTCCATCATGATCAATACATTGTAATTCTTTGAATGTACACCTTACCCCTGACTTAAGTATTATCTTATTTGATTCAAGATGTACTGAGGTCATGTAGTCTTGTAATACTATTTCTACATGTCCAGCTGCGTACGCGCTTTCCCATGATCCGTATCCATCGGTATATGATTCTCCTTTACAATATCCGTCCTTATCGTTCGTTCCGGCCAATACCACGTGTCGTATGGTTGTCCCGTTTCTGCTAATTTGATCTATTTTGGTTTTTCCTATCAGGAATGTTTTGGTTGTTTGAAGACTCTTGCATTCATCTGGTGTTAGGCTGAGAAAATATCCCAGCTCTCCTTGTAACACACGTGATGCATGTCGATGCATCCCGCAATGCGTTACGATGCGATTTAATTTTATGGCACATTTATATACATGCGCCGATGTATAATCATTTAGCTGTAGTAATTGTCCATAATTTCTCTGTATATCTACTTGTGGTCTTTTTATTTCGCAATCTCCAACATTGATCAGTGATATTGTGGTTAAATTGGAAAGATGATCTCCGCAGTCATACCCATATAATCCGTAGGCTGTTTTTGCGTATTCCAACAGGATAAGGATTCCGTACCATTGAGACTTCATCTGTAAGAAACCATGCCCATTGTTTCTTTTTCTTTTTTTTTTTGTTTTTCTCCTTACCAATAATTGTGAATATAATTTAAAATTATATATATATATATGTGTAAATATAAATGGTAATAATGGGACGGCATCTTTAGCAATCAGAGGTAAGAGCGTTCAATTTTCCGTACTGTCCTTCAGTTTTTGTGTTTCTTTTTTGTAGGGCTTTCTTTGTAATGTATTTGTTGCTCCTGTGATGTGTTATTATCGTATTGGTAAGCGTTCCTATTATCAATAATATTGTAACAATTACTAAGGCTCGCAGGACTATTTCGTTTATGCTGTGTATTCTTTCAGATCGGACAAACATTTGTACTTCTCTTATGAGATCCCATAGATTACTTTCTCTCGTTTCTTCGCTTCGTTGCATGAATGCATTTCGTGACTCTCTTTTCTTAAGGATATCGGTTAAATTATTCATTTGCATGTTTGCTCTTGGCCATATTACATTGCCATTCAAGGTTTTTGGGTCTCCATTGATATCCAACCCTTTGAATTTTATATTACAGGTAGGCTCTATTCTTATTATTCCCGCACCTTGAACGGTCTCATTGCCTTGTCTATTGTTAGTACATGTATATGTAAGGTTTTCGGGTTGGTGTAATATATATATTATTTGTTGGGTTGAATATATAAATTGTACATACTCTTCCACAGAATTTTTATAAATAATGTTGCATTTGTTAAAATTAACTTGTGCTGGATTCAAGAGTAAATCACTCTCACAATCTGCTTGTTCCTTGAAATAGAACCATTGGTTTCCACACGTAATCTCTTCCTTGGTAATGGTGCATTCATCTAATTCTTCCCATTTTATGTGTTTGACGTAGCTTTCCTTTACGATCATGTATGGTGTTGTTGGTTGTATGTAGAGACTGGATTCTAGCCCCTTTTGTGGTATGTTAACAGCATATTTTTTGTATAGGGTGGCTTTTCCTTTCGGCGCACATGTAAATTGTAGATTTACCTCCAGCATTTGGTTCATCGATTTATAGGTTGTTCCTATATTATTATTGATTTCGGTCGGATTATTCATGTCAATCCTGGGAATATTGCAGGGCTTATAGTTTCGACTTAACACATGATTGATTTGTTGATATTGTCGGTTGCTTATGAAATTAGAAGCTAATTTTCCCTTTTTTAATTGTTGTATACCTTCTTCAAGTTCGGTTAATGTAGTTAGATGATTGTTCAATTGCTCCGTTACTCGTGCCACTGATGCTCGTATGACCCCTGCAATTTTTTCCTGCAACACCAATGATAAGGGTCTTTTTTCGGGTGTGGATATCTTTTCCATATCCTTCATTATTTCTTTTTTGATATCAACCAATGTTCTTAATAATTTGACCGATTCGTGTTCCATAATCATATCGGGGTATTTATTTTCACTGCTGGTTGATGACCTTCATCCTTTGCAAAATTTTGTACCTTCAATAGTTTTTCTTGAATTTTGTTAATTTGTTCATGAATGGGCCATAATTTCCCTGCGTCTCCCCTGAATTTTTCCGGGGCGTCAGCTATCGCTATAGCTTGCATCGATGATAATTTACTTCTGATATTGCTTATATCCGTTTGGTTAATTGGTAAGGAAATTTTGATCATTACTTCCCTGTGTCCTTCCGTGAATACTATAGTTTGTTTCTTTTCAAAGATTATACCGGCATGCTCCGTGTAATCCTGTGGATCATATAATTGATAGGCTCCGGTTTGCTGCGCGATGCTCCAGAAAAATAGGTATATGATTTGCAATTTCATCTTGTTTTTCGCTCTTTTCTGAAAAAGAGAATTGAATAATTGTGGATTATACTTCTATCGTTAGTCATTATTTTCCTTAAATAATTATGGCAGTGGTTCCTAATAATTCTACTCAATCGTCACTTTCATTTTCTGTGTTTTCGTATTCGTTCTCGTCGTATGTAAGTTCATTAAAAACGGTTCTGTATTCATAATCATAAAAGAGAGGATCATTGTTCCGCCGCCTTCTTTTGTATTCGCATTTATAACATTCTGTTCTAAAAAATAGGCTCCTTTGATGTTTTTCGTTAGGGCATGCCATACATATGGTATATGAGTGTTTTTTGAAGAGTTCTCTCTCTACATTATTACAGAGTTTGCACGTTCGAGCCACCTTGATTCCCTTTTTGCATGTGTCGCATGTTCCATGTGCTTTCTTGTTTGCGAAACCTTTTCCTCCAAACGGTAACTCCAAATTGTTGATATAAACGTATCCTTCCTCATTATCTCTTGGTCTATCCATTTCCACCCCGTATACTTCCTCCGGTTCTCCTTCCAAAAATCGGGCTCTTGGTAAGTTATGGATGGCCGTTCTTATTCCTATTGTTAAGTCGTTCGTCCCAGTGAGATCCAATACTCGAGTAACGTTGCTACTCGGAAGTCCCGCTAGAAACGAACACAATTGGTTCTTCTCGTGGTGTCTGGCCAATCGTGTTTTCGGTGATGATCCCTCTGCCCTTATTATGGACTGACATGCGAAACAACATATGATGTCGCGTGTTCCTGCGTAGAAGAATCCTTCTTTCGCCAGTTCTAAGGCAGAACCATAGGTTGTTTTCCAACCCATTCTTAAATACGACATTTCTCGTATGAGTTGTACACGGAATGTATGTCTTATGTTATTAATCCAAGGTCTAGGTATGTACCTCTTTTCTCCCATCTCTCTATGTTGCATCTGCTTTTGGGCTTCTTTATTGGTCTTTCGTTGTTCGAGTACCTTGCGATTTCCCAATCGAATTCGGAAATACAATCCTTTAATTATTTGTTTGAAATATTGGCTATTATTGTACATGATGGACGCTATTTGCTCTATTCTGTTTTTAGGTGTACAATTTTTATTTTGCTCTAACTGCAGACAATAACTCCTGATGATATTCAAATTCTGCTTCTCTCTTTGTCTCCTGGTTTCTTCTTTTTTCCGCGTCTCATGAATCTCCTCTAGGTATCTGCAGCAGTCACACATTCGGCAGAGATCATAATCGTCTTTGAACTTTCCCCATTGTTCTTTGCAACAATTAAAACATTCTGTTGGTCTTATGGAGAAATTTCGAAATAATACATTCAAATCGAATATGTCGGTGGTATGTTCTTGGTTATAACATTGCCAGATATCTCCATCATTCTCGAAAAATAGTCGGTTCAACTCGAAAAGATCTTGATCATTCCATAAATCGTTATTATGATTAATGTCCCAGTACGCATCGTTCACTGCTCTCTTAAGCATTTCTCGATCATGCTTTCGCCGAAAGGCTTTCGCCTCAACCATGTCCGCCACATATTTTCGTGTTTCTTGCTCTGTCCACCATTGTATCCATATTTTCGATGAACAGTTCTTCACCTCTCTTCGACGGCATTCTGATTCTTCTCGTCCTTTTGTTATCCAATATACGTCATGGAAACGGCGTACTAGTGGGTCGACGAATTGGTGGCTCTTCATATTGTCTCCCTTTAATACCTGTAGTAATATATATATATAGAAATTTATTATCGGTTATAGGAATATTAATAGATGGTAAATTCCTAACCTTGCGATGGTTCGACATGCGAAATTCGGAGTCGATTGGCATTAACGGTTTTTATTTTTCTATTTTTCATGCGTATTTTAATATTACGCTGTCCATTGAAAACGTCCAGCACAGTGTATGGTCCTTCGTATTGATCTCCCAATTTGTATTGTTTGCCTCCTTTCAACAGCCACACATTGTCGCCTATTCTAAACTCTTGCGGATTTACCTTGCGGTCATAGTAATATTTGGATTTGATTTTTGAATCAATTAATTTTTCTCTGGCAATTCGTTGTAAATCATATAACTTTTGATTAAGATTTGTAACGTAATCATTGTAAGTTGGGGGTTGATCCTCTTTTTCCAGTGGATCACTAGAGGGTAATCGGGCCATTTTCCCGAATACTAACTCGTACGGAGTAAAAGAATGACCTTCGTGTGGAACTGTGTTGTAGCATAGAGTTGCAAGTTCCAATAATTCGTCCCACGATTCATTGGTCATAATTGTTTTCAAATATTCCGCTAATGCATGATGTGAGCGTTCTAGCGAACCATTAGCCTGTGGATGGTAGGCTATCGTTTTTACTTGCTTAATCTTGAACCTTTTTGCAACTCTCTGCAATAATTTTGACATAAAGTTGCTTCCTTGATCGGTTAGAATTGTCACTGGGGCTCCAAAAATGCATATGAATCTTCTGACAAATGCATCGGCTACTGACGTTGCTGTTGCATCTTTCAAAGGTATTGCCATACAATATTTTGAAAATTACACTGTATTGTTAATATATTGTTGTGGCCATTTTCTGTTACTGGAAATGGTCCAACAATGATCGAGACTTACTTTCTCCATAGGTGAGTGTGGAGTATCGGTGATTTGCATGGGTTGTTTTGTTTTAACCCTTACTAACTTCTTCACTTGACACGTAACAACGTACGTATGAAATTTTCACGTCCTCCTTGAGATTTTCCCAAAAATATCGCTGTTTAATTCGTCGCAT
>JACCIB010001162.1:0-51933 GCA_018906965.1 Philotrypesis tridentata
CTAAATAATACAAATGTTTTCTTATTTACTAGTGCCTAAGATCCTTTACCTTTTCCTCGCATTACTATTATATTTATTTAACATCATTTTTATTTATCCAACTATTAGGCTCGTGACTGAATCCTAACCATTAAACATAGATTCGATTTCCACTTTTCTTTAAAATTTTGCTACAAGATAAGTTTCGGGATACATTGACTTTTGAATTTCAGTTTCATAAAAACCACCAGATACAGAATTGTCATAATAATTTTTAACGTGATAAGTTGTGGGATTGGTTTTTACTACTTTCGTAATTGTAAAAATCATAGTGGACCAATTCGGTGTATAACCTTTTTCAAAAACATGTTTTATTTTACTTATTCGCACTTTATCTCCAACTTTGTATTTCGGTTTCTTTACAGGCAACTTTTCAACTGGAAATCGCTTTTTGATTTGACTTTCATTCGTCTTCGAAACATTTTTAGGCTCAATTCCTATTGTTCGATGTTTTCTTGAATTGTAAGCTTTGACCAACTTAGGCAGAATATCCATCCATTTATAGCTTCCTTGTTTACTAAATTCCATCCACATTGAATTTTTTAACATTCTATTAAAACGTTCACTTTATTCTCTTTAGAGTAAGGAATCATTTGTACAAGATCAGCTTGCCAAGTCTCATCTATCCCACGTACGTCATATTTTCTTCGTTTATATCTGCGACGAGCTGGTTTATGCAACTCTTCGGCCACTCTTTGATGCTCCATTTTCACTCTTCACTGTTAATTCTTTTTATTTTCTTTCTCAATATCATCCCAAAACTTTTTCGAAGCAGCATCTTTCATTTCTTGTTTTTGCTTTTCTTTTATTATTGGTTCGATTATCTTATCATATTCTACTAATTGTTTACGAAGATTATCTATTATATTTTGCTGATTTCTAAGAGTTGCATTGAGTTCTAAATTTTCATTTTCCATTGGATTGATTATCTTGTCATATTCTACTAATTGTTTACGAAGATTATCTATTATATTTTGCTGATTTCTAAGAGTTGCATTGATTTTATTGAGTTCTACTTTTATAGGATCTTGTATCGAAACTTTAATTGTACTAAATTTTCTGTTTACATCGCCAATTTCTTTGCTTGTAAGGGTTCGTTTTTCTTAGATCAGGATAGAGAGGAATAAGGAGAGAGAAAATAAATACACAGGTTCGTCTATGTGGGGGTGTGGGGGGGGGGGGGGGGGGGGGGGGGGGTGGGGGGGGGGGGGTCGTGGGGGTGGGGGGGGGGGGTCTATGCACGTACCTAGGCTTTATTTATTTCAACTCGCTAAATAATAAGTCAGCGGTCGAATAATCCCCGAACGAGTCTTACCGCCGCTTTTATTTGAAAACACGTACAATACACCGTGAAACAAATCAATCACACCTTGATCTGCGCTCACGCACTCTCCCACTCTCTCTCTAATCATCCGATGCACACATACAGTAGACGACGCGCATACATATCACGCGAGAAAAGGCGCGAATTTGCCAAACGCTATACCTTAGACAACGCGCACTATTTACATGAAGGAACGCTTTCTATTTACACGGGAAGGGACAGGACCGTTACATAGTCCCCTTCTGTTAATTTATTACTATTATAATTATAATAAATTCACAGAAATCCCCACTTTGTCACACACATAAATAAATACACTTAATATTTTTTTATTCTACTGCTTCCTTCCGGGTCGTACAGCAGTCGTATTGGTGGATTCGCTGGATAGAACACCCTCGCCGTTTCTGGCTCCCATTCGATCGCAAATTCCTCCAACTGCTTCTTAAGATACCTTAACTCACAACAGCAAAACCACACATGCTGCGTGATTTTTCCCGCAACGCTTTTGGGAAATAAATATACAACATAGGCATATTTGTGCCCTATGTGTATAAAAAAATTACTCCGTCAACGCTTTCAGGAGTTTTCACAGAAGAAACAAAAAAATTTCCACTGCCAATCTAACACTTGACTCAGATTTTTCCGAGTGCAAGTATATGGCATGATGGCTCCGCGCCAGCGTGCGTGCCTTCGAACCCAAAGGTCGCCGGTTCGATCCCACCTCGGGGAAAAAATTTTTTTCATCTAAAATTACTAATTGTTGCTATTTTCCAACAATTAGTAATTAGAATAAATCGAAATAAATTAAAATTTTGCAATTTCAAGCAAAATTTATCCGATTTCTTATCATTTTTTAAAATCAAAATCAGAGCACTTTTAACGAAGTTACTCTGTTTCATCTAAATAAATAATTCTAATTAAAATAAAACATCTCATTTATTTAAAATACACTCTAGCCTTATGTATAAATCAAGACTAGAGTGTTTATTTCATTAAAAATATCTAAATAATTGTTAAAACTCAAAATCTTACATCTAACATTTAAAGATTTAAACCACTCTCTAGTTTCTAACATTCAATGATTTAAACCATCCCATAAATAAATCAGGACCTGGTTTAAATAAATTATCTAAATTTTAAACATCTAATATTTAAATCAATGAATCTCTCCTCTCTCGTGCAAATCGCCACGAATAGAGAAATAAAAAAAACCAAACTGATCACCTGATTGTGTGTATACAAACAGGTGACAGCTTTATAATGCGAGCGAGTGAGAGCGCCAGTTTGTTATTTTTCTCTCTCTCTCTTCAACTCATGCAACTCTTAGAAGAGTTTCGGCGCAAGCGTAGCTCGACTCTCGCCATTTAAATTTCTACGCGACGCTTGTACTTTTTCAAGTCGTCCGCGTGAAATCTTCCTCTCTCATTTTGTGTCTCCCTATCGATTAAAAAATAGGTATCTTCACCTATTTTCCTTTGTACTTCGTACGGCCCCCCATATACAGAGAAAAATTTAGATATTTGTCTATTCTCTGCATCTGAGACATTATTTGCACGTACAAGTACTTCATCTCCAATTTCATATTTCGTGAAAAAACGTTTTTTTCCTTATTGAATTTTTCATTACGTTTTTCACCCTTTTTTCTAATTCTTTCTCTTGCCAAGAATCTTTTTTCTTCATGTATTAAATCATCCGCATGGATATTAGTTCTTATCCGTACTTTCCACACCCTACTAGGTTTTATATTTAAATGTAACTCCAGAGGCGTGTACTCAGTCGTTTCGTGATACGTTTCGTTAATTATTGATTGAATGATATTAACATACGGAGCCCATCCTGTATGTTTATCACTAACGAACGTTCTGAAAAATCGACCAAGCTCTCGATTTACTCTTTCTACCACATTTCCTTGTGGATGGCGCACAGAAGAGTATACTAATTGTATATTTTCTTCTTCTAATTTTTGCTGCCATTTTTTAGAAGTAAATTGAGTACCATGATCACACATGATTCTCTTTGGCTTTCCAAAATTTTGATATAATGATCAAAAATTTTTCTCAATACAGTAGACGTATTGGCTTTTTTATCGGGTATAAAACTACCAGTTTGCTAAAAACATCAATTGTTGCAAAGATATACTTCATCCCTGAAGTAGAAGTCGGTAATGGACCATAAAAAACCACAGATAATAAATCATCGGGCTTCTCTGGAATGATTGTTTGTCTTTTATCAGTGCTCGGCCTCGTCGAAACTTTGTTTCTTTGACACGAGTCACAGGTACATAACAAGTAAGAAATTTTATATTTTAAATTATTCACATAAAAATCTTCTTGTATCATTTTTTGTAATTTTCTAGTTCCAATATGACCATAAAATTCATGTAATTCTATAACGAATTTACTTACGAACTTTTCTGGCATCACCAACAAATACTGCTCAAAACGATTTTTTTTATAAGTCAAATCATCTTTCACAATATAAGTCGGCATTTTAAGATTTTAATTTGGAATTTTGTCTAAAACTGGTACAGCTTTAGCCTTCATTTGCTGAATTTTCTCATCTTCTTCTTGATGAGTTTTAAAATTCTTAAAAACTGAAATCATTTCTTTACTCAGTTTTCTTTTTCTATTAACAGCCGAGATTACAATTTCTCCAGGCTTGTTTCTTACCGTGCTCATGTAATCGGGATGCCTTGATAATAAGTCAGGCACGACATTGTCTTTCCCTTTTACATGTTCAAAATGAAGATCGTAGTCTTGTATTGCCATTACCCATCTGCGTATTCTCGCACTGGTAAATCGGCAATTAAACATATAAATCAGTGCTTGGTGATCAGTTTTCACCTGCACTTTCGCCATTCTTAAATAATCGTCTAACTTCATTATGCAAAAAACAATTGCCAGAAGTTCTTTCTCAGTAGTGAAATAAGCCAATTCGCTGCCTTTTAAAGTACGATTAACGAACTTTATGACTTTTTCCACTCCATTTTCATCTAATTGAGACAGAGCACATGATATCGCAAAATCACTACTATCTGTTCTCAATATATAAGGTTTCGTAGGATCAGGATGAGAAAAAGTAGCATTTTCCAAAAATAACTGTTTAACATTTTGAAATGCTTCATTCTCTTTGTCCCCCCACCCCCACTTTTTTACTCTTAGTAATCTAAATAATATGAGCGGAGACGGCTCAGTAGGCAGAGTGTCGGACTCGTGATCCAAAAGTTCTGGGTTCGATCCCGACTCTCGGCTTTTCTGTCATTGGGACACCTCTATGTTTACATACACCTGTATGTGTATACTTAAGTGTCTTATAACGTCGAAGTTCCAGTGGTTCGGATTCCACTGTACACAATCTATGGATGTATTGTGTAGATAAACTGTAGGTCCAGTTTGGGCGTGTGCAGTCCATGTGTGCGTCGAGCATATATATACGTATATCTGCTCGGGGGCACAGACATGGCTAAAACATGCCTAGACTATAGGGAACTCCGCCGACCGGAGCCACAAGGTATACTCTAAAGGTATCACTGCGTGGAATCGGGCGGCGGGGAGGAAGGTACAGCATAATAGGCATCTGCCTCAGTGCTCGGTCATGGCACGTCCCCGAGCAAGGGCCGCCATGACCACCTCCACCACTACCAATCGGGCAAATCGAAATAATGGTTCCATTGCATATGCAAACTTATCAACCATTCTACCATAAAAATTTACCAAACCAAGAAAACCTTTTAATTGTCTATGGTTTCTAGGTATTGGAAATTCTCTTATTAATTCAAAATTTGCTTCCTGAGCTTTTATTCCTTCAGGAGTAAGCGTAAAGCCAAGAAAATCAATTTCTTGTCTAAAGAAATGTGTCTTTTTAAGACTAAGAGTGAAATTATACTCTTCTAGTCTTTTAAACAATTTTTCAAGATGCACTAAATGAGCTTCTTCTGATCCGGAGATACATAATAAATCATCTACAAAATTTAATATGTTTTTACCGAGTCCTCTGATAGCAAAATCTAAGGCTCTCACTAATGCTGAGGTACTTACACTGGTGCCAAAAGGACAAACGTTAAATTCATATACTTTGCCTTCGTGCATAAAACCAGTATATTTTTTGCTTTCTTCGGCTAACAGTATCTGCCAAAAACTACTCGTTAAATCAAGACTTGTCATCACTGCAATTTCATCACAAATTTGCAATAATTCCTCTACATTTCTAGGAGACTCATAATCTCCAGATGAGATTTCTGAGACTGTCGATAGTTTTCGGATTTTTACAGAGGCAATTCTGAAGTTTCTCTTCTACTTCTTGCACTGTAATGTCATACAGATCTGTGTCATCTGATGACAAATTATTAATTACCAGAGACGCCTCGCATTAATTTCCATGCAACTCTGAGTAATTTTTATTGAGTTCAGAGAGAAAAGTCCGACCTGCATTTAATTCGGCTTGTTCCTCCTGACTCCAATAATCCTCAACTTCTCCAAAATCTTCGATTGCCTCAATGCAACGATGATTTATCTCTTCTATACTCAATGGAGAGGTTTTATAAATTAACCATTCCATATTATCTGTTGATTCTCTTAACTCCACTGTGCCCATACGAAATTTGATAGACATATCAAAACTTCCCATAGCATCAACTCCAATTATGCAATCCCTAGATAATCTCGGAATTACAATGATATTAAGATTTTTGCTTGTTTTTCCAATAGTAACTTCCGCAAAAAATTGAATCTTTAGACGGACAGATTGAGCTCCAATAGCCCCTTTAATAACTTGTCCTATAATAGGTAACGTTGGACATTTATTAAATTTATCAACATGCAATCTGTAAAATTCATCAGAAATGCACGTGATAGGGCTGCCTGTATCGATGAGAGCTTCTACCTCGACATCTTGCAAATTTATCTTAATCACAGGACACTCTGTGTTTCGGCATTTTTGAATTCTCTCCTCCGGACCATCTAACAAGGCTCCTCTAGGATCTTCAAAAATCGTTTGAATATATCCTTTTCTAGAATCAGTCGCCTCATTACTCTCTCTATTTGAGATAAAATCCGGGGCACATGCTGCGACTGTCGTTAGTTTCCCGACATTCCGCATGCCTCTAACGGATTTTTTTAAATTTCTCTATCTAAAGAGTAAATGTCATGTCCATGTTTCGATTTAGTACCAGTACTCTTCTGTGGCATTTTCTTAAATATACTCTGTCCACCCGAAGTTTTCTGACTAGTCGCAGCTTCTCCGGATTTAGCTTGAATTTTATTAGTCTCAGAGCTCTCCTCGGATTTACTTTGACTATTCAGATTGTTACTGTTATTATTATTAAACCTTTGATTGTTCCAAGGTTTAAAATTTTTCTGAGAATTCTGTACTGTAGAATTAGTACTAGCACCAGAATCCGTAGATTTATTGGATAATACAGATTTACTCTCTTTTTCCCTCTGCATTCCAATATCTTTGCAAGATAATAAATCAAGCAAACCTGATTTAGTTTCTATTTTCTGTGTAGAAACTGCAAATCTTACTTCGAATCCATGATGATCCGCAAGTTTTCTTACAAGCTCCTTTTCAGACATTTCTCCTATGTCTACTGCTTGACTCATTAATTCAGTAGTATATTCTACTCGAGTTTTTTTCTCCATATCACGGTATGTACCATATTCAATTTTTCTTTTGATTTGGTCAGTCATATCAGAATTCCAAAATCTCTGTTTGATTTCTTTTTCGAATTGATCGAATGATGAGATAGAATTTTCTATCATATCCCACCAACTACCTGCTATACCTCTCAAAGAACGTACCAAAATATACTTGACATCGTCTAGAGGCAAATCCTCCGATCCCATATATCTTTTAACCTCCCTTAAAAATTTCATAGGCTTATCAGATATATCAGCCTTGAAAATAGGAGCAGACATTTTTTCTCTCCGAAAAGCAGAGCGACTCGTATTTAAGAAACTCTGATTTACTCTTGTACTTCTGTCCGGAGACAAAGTTAAACTAGGCTTAGTTATATTTTCTCTTAGCCTATCTTTTATTGGTCTCATGGGCGAAGGAGATCGACTACTATTGGATAATCGTCTAGTCGAAGCTCTCCTATCTCTTATTTCATCATCTGACCATTTTATTGAGTTATTTCTAGTAACTCTAGATTTTTCATTATCTTTATTGATCCGACTTTTGAATAGATCAATTTTCAGTTCATTTTCAATCTCATGATCTTTGACATTTTTCGTCATTCTCATGAGATCGTAGAGCTGCTCACTATGCTTATCAACGCTAAGCTCATGAGTGCTTAATCTGCTTTGCAGAATGTCTATTTCATTCTCAGCGTTTAACTTAAATGTTCTTAAATCGCTGAATTGCTGATCTTGATCGATTATTACGTCCTGCATCTCTGTTATTAGAGCGCTATAATTTTTATTCGAATTTTCAGCTTTTGTCAATCTAGATAGCAAATGTTTATTGGCATTTTCCAAAAAAACAATGCGCTCCTCTAGAGATTTTACTTGAGAATTATCCCTCAAGTTTCTCTGTCTCTCGTATTGTTCGAAATACTTTTGAATTATATGCTCCACAGCTCCTTCATTTATGGCTGACTCTGGAGTTATATCTTGAGACATATAAATGCGTAATTTATCCGCATCTTCACTTATATTCTCATCAAATTTTTTTATGTCATTCACATCTGTGGTGAGTTGTTGAATTTTTGTATTAATCAATTCAACACCCCTAGATGCCTCATTACAATTATCACGACGCTCAAAATCTCGTTTTTGGCATCGTTTTTCAAGCTCCTTTTCGCTTGTATTTAATTTCAATTCAAGTTCTTTTATTTGTCTAATAGCTTCTTGATAATTTTCTTCGGAAGTTTGAACATTGTTTGTCAAATCTTGCAAAGCAACTTCATTTTCTTCTATATACAAAAGTATATTTTGCATATTCTCATTAACTTGCTCATTGAAAGCCATTACTTCATCTTCAAGAGCATTGTCAATGTGTGTATCGTCTTTTAATCTAGCAAGAGATTCATTCAAACATCTCTTTTTCCCTGCAAACTACCTTGATTCTCCTCAAGGAGCTTAGAACTGCGTGTTTTCACCATCATACTATAGTGTCCTCGGCACAGATAGTATATAACACCGCTGGTCTACTAAGAATTAGATGGCTTAGAGGTAAAGCTCCCGCCCTCAAACTCTTCGATCAGAGTTCGAATCTCGCTTAAGTCGAAAAAATTTTTTTCTTCCGAAATTATTGTTTTTTCTTTTGGTTTACAGAAGAAAGTCCCATTGGTCTGAAGCCTCTAGCTTTAAAAAATTTTTTTCAATTTCTAGACGTAATGTGCCTAAAATTATTTTAAGGCAGATATTAGTTTTATTATCTTTATAAATTTATGAGAAAAGTTACCCCCATGTACCCCATAAAATCACTTAAAACTTGAAAATGTATAAAATATGAAACGCAGTAAAAATTCAAAATTTAATACAAAATGAAACTCCATAGAAACACCATACACCATATCATCTGATTTATAACTACACAAATAACGTCTTTACCATGAAAAAACCATAAAATACAACACCATAACAATTTTAGAGTTAAAATTCATAAAAGAAAAACACTGAAAAGTCTTAAAACACAGTCTTAATGTTTTTCAGCTTCAGAATAAGCCCCATAGAACAACTGTATCTACAATTTTTTTTGGTAGATGAATACTTGGTAGAGCCAATATACCTAAAATGTAAAAAAAATCTATGAAAATAATTAATTTTTACCAGTGATGGGCCTGTTCTGCTAATTTTACAAAAATTTGTTTTTTAAGTATAAAAATATCTGTACTGATCTGCATACATGAATCAAGCTCTACTTACAAAACTGATTAATATTCTGGCTTAAGGCCAATAGGAAATTTTATATTTTATTGTAAATATTTACAACAAAATATAAAATAATTTTGAAAAATCAAATATCTCGCTTCCGTTTTTATGAAAATCTAAGATCTCGTTTCCATTGTATAGCTGAGTTGAAAACATTCGATTTCAGTAATTCAAATTTGGAATTATTTAATTATTTTATTTAAAAAAAAACACAGATCCCACGAGTATCGTATACCATTATATGAAAAATCGAATAACTCGCGTCCGTTTTTTATCGATGAAATGGATCAATTTTGAGATTTTGAAAAAATTTTTTTACGAATGTATAGCGCAATAAAAAACATTTAATTTCATCGAACCATATTTGTAATTTTTTGTTCCTTTCATCGAAAAAAAACATACTTTTCAAGCACGTACGTACGTATGTACGCTGATTTTCGAAATTTTAGGTCATATTCAAAAGCACATATCTCAAAAACTAATTGGGTTAGGTCAACTTTTTTTACATGATTCGAAGCGCATTGATGAAAGGAATGCATCCATTGTTTCAAAATACGTTTTTACCTTATAGTTTTGCCAGGATCGAGGATTCTTTACAGGTGTGATTTTTACGATTTTATTCTCTTAATATAATGTAGATAATTTACTAATAAATTTATAAATATTTGTACGAGTTCCGTGAATCTGCATCAAATATTTAATAGATTATTAATATTAATATATATATATATATATATATATATATTAATACATGAGATACATTATTTAAAGTGATGGAGAAAAAGTCGCTAGCGCTTCACTGTACTGTACTAGTCATACCGTGTATAAGAAGTACACCCGGTATAAGAAGAGAAAATCCAGCATAGGAAAAGTCATAGGGAAAAAAAATTGAGAAACAGACGTGCTGACCGTTACGCCCGCTATTTTTTCACCATAGAAGAAAAGTCGAAGCTGCAGCCGATGGTTACGCCTACGCTTTCTTCACTAGAATTTTTTTCAAACTATATTTGCGTTTTTCATCGATTTAAGAGCACTTTCATGAAAAATGATGATATACGTTTTTTTGAATTATAGTTCTACTTTTTAAATCCATTCGACAAATCTAAATCGGCCTATTACAAACGTGTCCAGACAGTCTGCAAGATATTGAACTTAATAGTTTAAACTTTAATTGCTCCGAAACTAAATGACCAATTGCGTCTGCCTCATGTGCACATGTAAGTATACATATATGAATACGAGTTGACGAAGAGCCGATCATCAAAGGTTAAAATCAACATCGAAATTATGAATTTAAAAAAAAAGCAAAATTTCCTTATTATTTCAAATTTAATCGGAACGAAACGATTCAATCGAGTCATTCAAAAGCTCAATTTGTTTAGAATTCAATTGTCTACAACTTTTCTGTTAACGCCATTTAAATTAGTTTATTAGTTTTCGAGTTATTAACAAAAAACTAAAAAAAAATTCTTTTTCAACACTTAAATGTGTATAAAAAAGTTGTTAATAATATTTTCGACCAAGAATTTTAATAAAATTAGGCTATGGCCTGTCCTTCATGTGACTGCATAGTCTAATTCGTGTTACTGTATTTGTAACTAACAATTTCTCTACTAATTAACCTTCGTCTGCCGCGACTTCACAGCCGGCTTTCACGACTTTAATCACAATTTATTGATCTGCTATTTTATACTTAGATTGTCACATATATAAATATCCGAAATATTAAGTTTGCATGTACGTCACAATTATTTAAAATTTTTATAAATTTTTCCAACTTCTGCATCGTCTGCCAGCATGATAAGAATTAACAAAATGGCAGCTAATGTTATTACGTGTTTCCTGAGACGAAATACAAGCGATTTTCGTAATTATTATTTCTAACACTCAATTTGGATTTGGCATGAAAAACGCACCTGTTCGATCGACCATCCCCGTATCCTAGAGGAAATTTTTAAGCAGGCCATTATCATTTTGTACTTAACTGCACTCGAGGATATTCAGCAAAAATCAGCATTCACACTAATGTTTGAGCCATGTACGTGTATTTTTAGTCCTCATCTCTTAGACTACTATCTTCTCCACGATTATCTCTAACCATGAAGTCTATGAACTACCTGTCATCTTCACCATTCAACCTTTATCTACCACCGATCATCTACATCCTCGACACCTCGACTCTAGTTTTTTCCTCCAGCGTGCACACAAAACCCCTATATATCAGCTCTACTCAAGACTTCAAACCTTTACCTATCACCTTGACCCATGACCTTTTCATCCACGTACATCTACCCATAAACTCCACGGTCTCTTAGCTATTAGCACCTCGTTCACATCACCTATAATCTCGACCTATGAGGCCGATTAAATCATAAAATCTATCCTTTACCTATGACTTTCAATTAAAATTATTATTCTCTGCGTATGTTCTCCACCTATCACCCCAATTTATTACGTAACGCTCTACTTATTGCTCCAACTTATCTTCTTGACTCTCCACTTATCATTTCCACCTTCCATCTATCGCCCCCAATCACGACCTCTAGCCTCCCACTATTACGTCTAATCATGACTCCTAACATTGACCAATTACCTACACCCATAGCTTCTCCTAAACACCTGTCATTTCCAACTCTAAACTACCTGTTAACGATCATTTCCAACCATGAAGTCTACCAACTACCTGTCACCTTCACCGTTAATTTCTATTTACTACCGATCATCTACAACCTTGACCCTCGACCCTCGACCCCTGAATATTTTAATCTTTACCTATACCTCGACCTATGACCTTCTTATTCTCCTGTTACCTCCACTTTCTATTTCGCCCCCTAAAGTCCACCATCCTTCTAGCTAATTGACCTACCACTTACAACTTTCACCCATAACTTTCACCACCACTTACCACCTTCACTCGTAGCTTTTAACGAACACCTACTCCTTGCAATTATGACCTCGTTTTCTACTTATCACTTATACCTTCCACTTATAACTGCAATCGTGACTTCCACACTCCACCTATCTCCTACACTATCTACGTGAACCACACAAATTCCATTGCTACAGTCATAACCACCACCCTTCACGCATAATCTGCAAATATTTTCACACTTTCTGCCTACACCTATCACCTCACACATGAATTCCACGCATCACCTAGCATCTTTACTCGTAACCTCAAACCGCACCACCTATAATGTCGACCCATGAAGCGTACCGACTAACTAGCACCTCCACTGTCCATCTGTTACTGGCAATCCAGTTCTTCTACTCCGCGTGTCACTTTCCCCTTCGACTTATGACTCCAATCATGACTTCTGACCTCCACCTATCACCCATGATTTTCAGCCTCCATCTATCACATTTAGCCATGAACTTCCGTACAACTTATTATCCTACACGGCCTCCACTCAACACCTGCCATTTCTAGCTCTGCAATCTACTTTATACCGAGAACCTCCACCATTCATCTATTGCATTCAATCATCTCGTTCTTCTCCAACTATCCTTACAACGTCCACTTATGAATACAATCGCGATCTCCACCCTCTACACATAATCTCTACCTATCTCCTACATCTATGACTTTCTGATTACACTTATCACTATTTCTGATCATGTCTTCCGACTCCAATTTTAATCTATACATTCCGCTTATGATACTAACCATAACTTTCATAATTCACCTTTTTCCTACACCGTCCACTTATGCCTGCAATTATATCCTTATTCTCTCCCTATCACTTATACTTTTCACTTATGACTTCAATCGTGACCTCTTCACTCCATCTATCTCCTACACTGGCCATCTATCTATAACTACAGTCATGACCACCACCACCTTTTACGCATAATCTGAACACACGTTCACACTTTCTGCCTACACCTATCACCTCCACACATGAATTCCACGCATCACCTAGCATCTTTACTCGTAACCTCAAACCGCACCACCTATAATGTCGACCCATGAAGCGCACCGACTAATTAGCACCTTCACTGTCCATCTGTTACCTGCAATCCAGTTCTCTTACTCCACGTGTTACTTTTCCCTTCGATTTATGACTCCAATCATGACTTCGACACTCCACCAATTCCTTATAATGCCCACTATCAGCGTCACCCATGACTTCTGACCTTCACCTATCACCCATGATTTTCAGCCTCCATCTATCACATCTAGCCATGAACTTCCCATCAACCTGTTATCCTATACTTTTCATCTATACTCATGAAGTCTACCGTTTCCCTTCACCAACACTTCCACCATCCACATATTGCTTTCAATCATGATCGCCAGCGTCCTACTAATACCACTAATTATGACTTCTAACATTCACCAATCACGTACACCTATGGCCTCCACTCAACACCTGCCATTTCTAGCTCTGCAATCTACTTTATACCGAGAACCTCCACCATCCATCTATTGCATTCAATCTTTTTACGACGATCTTTTTAAAAAAATTTACTATTTTGTTACTATTAATCACTATCATTACTTTAGTTTTTAACTTTATTTTGGTAATGTTTTGATATAATTTATAGCAACAATTTCACACATAATTTTCATGTACACCTAGCACCTTTTTCAAAATGTCTACATATCTTCAACATCAATAACATTCTGACGATTGTCCCAATTTCCAATGATGTCTTTCTTCTCCAATAATAATTAATCAATACGTTCTATTAAATTATTATAAATGTTAATATTCTAAGGAATGAGGGAGGGTGAGGGGGTAGGAGGGGGGAGGGGGCGATGAGGGGGGGGGAAGAAACCGTAAAAATAACCAAACTTTTGAAACGTTTCTTGGTTATTTTGAGGGGGGGTAGAGGGGTGGTATGATGGGGCGGGAGGGGGGGGGCAAATTCCACCTCAGCCCAAAACAACTATATAATATAGTAAGATATATATATATATATATGTATTGTAACGGCACGATTATTAGTTCTCAGTCTAATCGTCCGTGTACAACGGTGGAAGATCTCCACTTTTATTACTCCAGTTATAGTCGGTTTCATGCATAGCAAGGCTCGGCCGACTCGGATATCGCGTACGTATGTATAAGGATCGCGAAGGCGGCAGGGTACAGGGCAGCGAAATAATTAAATACGCGTGAAGTAAAGAGGACTGAAGACATATATTGTAAAGAAGGAATATTATATAGCGCTCGATCACACGAGCGTGTGCGCCATCACACATTACGCGAGAGAGAGATAGATAGATAAATAGATAGATATCCTTTATTTTGCACAAGGTAAAAATATAAAAATATTCATACAAAACATTTAAAAACAAAAATAATTCTATAGTTGGTTTAAATTTGGTCAAGGACCTGTCACAATCATTATTTTACCTATTTGGCACGTAAACGTTGACTAGTGATGTCACATTATCAGTTCTTTTGTAATACTAATAATACGGTAGGTCGTGCAAACTTAAGTAAAATTTTACCAAAAAAATATAACGACATAAAATAAAATAATATTGCGCCATGATGCTCATGAATCGAGCTCGAAAGGATGCTAAAAGCTGTTCGTTGTGGGAGCAAGTTTGAATTTATTATTGGAATATTGTGGTAACACGTGCAATTACTATTTGTTACAACAAAGTGAATTTAACAGACAAATTTCGTTAAAGTATATTGTGGTGATTTCAATTTTTGCTTTTGAATGCGTTTATTTGTGCTTGATTGTGCCAGTCCAATTTGATTGAGTTCGACCTTTTTTGTAGTGAAAGTCGTCGCTTTCAAATTGTTCTTTCTGTACCCAATCGATCGACAATGTGCGACTAATGAGTGTCGATGGGTTGTGCATTCTAAATGATCTTTGAGTTTTTGTGTAATAGCGTGTAATGTTACTTGATGTGGCCTTTTGGCGACCAAGTTTATTTAGTATTCGTGGACGTGTAGTTTTCTATTTACCAATTTATATTTTGAATGTTGGTCTTTTATGTGTGAAACGTGGGACAATTGACAAAGGTGTTAAGATGATTATCTATTGTAAACTACCCTATGGTGCGTGCTTTTATTTTATGACCAGTGATAGTGGATTCTTGGACCGACCAAAAGGCTGGTTTGATTAATTATATTATTTTGTGTCGAGTACATCTGTCAAAAGTCGTTCGAAGTACAAACTGTGAATCTTCCAACGTCTCTCTGCTGCGGCAATGCGTGGAGCCCCATATAGCACTCAATACTCCGGGAATATTGCTGGAAGGTTACTTTGGTAGATAAAGTAGGATAAATTATGTTGCAGGAAGGTTACGTAACCTGCTGGCCACGGTCAGGCAACATTGCTGTGAAGTGGAATGTCCGTTTTAATATTACATCGATTAGAGGAAAGTAATATTACAGTAATGTTGTAGTAAGCTTATTCAACATTCCCAGAACATTATTATAGTATAAATTTTTTTTCGATTTTTTCGAAAAAATTTCTTCCCTATTGAAATATTACAGCAATGTTATGGGAACATTGCACAATGTTATCACAACATTACTGGAATATAATATCTTACAAAGGGATCAAAGAAAAATGTTTAAAAAAATTTTCTCCGATCGGGATTTGAACCCAACTCCTTTCGCTCAGTAGACTCGCTCGTTATCCACTGAGCTATTGTTTTGTTGTTGTCATTGAAGTTAATGTGTTGGTTAAAATGAAAGGTAAATGAGGGCCTTCAAAATATAACCTAGGTTCAAAATCATTTGACAACAAAAGAATAGCTCAGTGGATAGCGAGCGAGTCTACTGAACGAAAGAAGTTGGGTTCAAATCCCGACCGAAGAAAATTTTTTTAAACATTTTGCTTTGATCCCTTTGTAAGATATTATATTCTAGTAATGTTGTGATAACATTGTGCAATGTTCCCATAACATTGCTGTAATATTTCAATAGGGAAGAAATTTTTTCGAAAAAATCGAAAAAAAATTTATACTATATTAATGTTCTGGGAATGTTGAATAAGCTTACTACAACATTACTGTAATATTACTTTCCACGAATCGATGTAATATTAAAACGGACATTCCACTTCGCAGCAATGTTGCCTGACCGTGGCCAGCAGGTTACGTAACCTTCCTGCAACATAATTTATCCTACTTTACCTACCAAAGTAACCTTCCAGCAATATTCCCGGAGTATTGAGTGCTATATGGGGCTATGTTCAATTGTGTCAGTTTAAGTTTGCATTTATTTTGATACGCCCGATTGATTTTTGTGAAAAGTTGGTGATATTGAAACAATTTTGTTTTGTGAACAATTTGTGAGATGGTTCTGACGGTGCTGTAGTGTTATTTTGTAAAACTGTCAAGTGAGGATTTACAATATTTAGTGATAAAAAAACCTCTATTTGTTAAAAATTATTATTCATGTTAATGTTCAAAAATTTACAAAAAGAACTGTAATATAATATTTTAATTTATTTTAAAATATTAATAATTTTGCTTTTCAAACTATGTTAACATAAGGGAAATGTCTTCAAGTTGACTTGAAGATAGCTTCGCTTATGGGGCGCTCACGGTGTTGGGATAAGGTGGGACAGAGATAGAGAGATAGAGATAGAGAGAGAGAGAGAGAGAATCGAAATTTCGACGCTTTCCTTCATTGGCGCGTGACATCAAGGCCGGGACTTCGAAGTGTAGCGCAGGTTTCACGCTTTTCAAAGTATTTTTAGTATTTTAATAATTCCTAGCTTAATCCCTAGACTAACCCTACCTATCCGAGGGTGCTGAATGTTTTTCCCTAATGATATGTTTAAAGGCTATTGAAAATATATTTTACTTTTAATTATTAATTGATTTATGTTTCAGATACTGAAATGGCGAACTTTCTTGAAGCGGATGTTTCATCAGCGTGCGAGGGTCAGGTATACATTTTTTCCTACCTCTCATGCATATATTATGTTATAATTTTATAATAATTAATTGTTCAATTTCAGGACAACCTAGACCTTACGTTAGGACTTGAGTACGTACTTAATGAGAACGCTGAGTCAAAGGCAACTCCTCCTCCTCCTCCTCTTCCTCCGTATGGAGATGTCAGCGTACCACTATTTTTTATAATGAAATCATCTGATACGAAAAATTACATTGACCCACTAGAAAAGTCGGTGCTCATTTTACAAGAAAAAAGTAGATATAAACGTGCGCATGATCGAAGATATTCACAAAATTTCAAATTATTTTAAAACTAATGAAAAAGCAAACAATAACAGAAAACGTGGAATAATTCATTGTATTGTATCTTTTTGTATATTTGTATTATTTTCTAAAAATAGTTTCATGATTTGTAAAATAAATGTTTCGTCACATGTAAAATAATATATGCACCGCGCGCGTTTTATATAATGTAATGCACTATGTATATAAATCGAATAATAACACTAACACAATTTTCATATATAACTAAAAAAATTATGCTTTTAATATTAGTTAAGACACATTATATCCTCCTCCTCCTCTTCAATCGTCAAATTAATGACTTCAGGCTCCTGATCCTCGTCCTCCTCAATCATCAAGTCAATGATTTGAGGCTCCCGATCCTGCTCCCCCTTGGTCAAATCGATAACATCAGGAGCCTCAATACAATCAAAATCCTCCATATGATTGTCCTCAAGAGGCGCCCAATAAATTGGCGATGGCGCACAGTGGTTCAAAACACGAAAAAACGGGACAAGCAAAAGATTAAAAAATCTACTAACTGTATCGGATTTTAAAAATGTGGAAAATGTTCCTGGCCTAATTTTCAAGAAATTATGCTACCGCTTTTTCGGCTCATAGCGCCGCAACAACCCTTAAAAAATCCCCTAAAATTAGGTAATACGGAAAATGAAACAAAAAAGTTGGATTTCTTCACTGGAAAAAATGTAAATAAATTGTTAAAAATATTCTAAGAAGAAAGTATTCTTGACAATTTTCACAATTTTGCTTCATTTATAATGTAAGAATCGAAATTAGATTTCAGCATTTTTCATCCATTTTTCATCCATTTTTCGTTCGAAAACGAAGCTGAATTGAGAAAAATATCGAGAATATTTTTGTTGTTAGAATATTTTTTACAATTTTTTAACATTTTTTTCAAAGCAAGAGTCCAACATTTTTTTTCGACATTTTTATATTGACTTTTCGTATGGGGATGAAAATGTATTCAGTCCTAGCCATTATGAGAACATTTTCGGACTAAAATGTTATATATCACAGAAAAATTTCAACTGAAAGACGATTCTGTTATTTCTGATGTACGCGCACGACTGAAATCTGAATTTTTTAATAACTATTACGCCAAATTAGCAAAGGTAAATAAAAGGAAGAAAGGCTACAGTTTTTTTGAATCTGAAAATGCAAAGTAGTTAAATAGTGATTTTAAAATTGAAAATATGAACCGTAATAATGACATGGATACCACTATGGAGACAAGCGGTGAAGATTATGAACCAGGTAAGTGTACATAATCAATAAATTATAATTCTAATGTTAACGTTGTTCAATAGATATCATTGATAGACTATTAAGCAATATTTTTCGAAAGCCGATTTTTCTTAACATTATGTTTTTGCTGTTAAAAATAAAAAATTTTTGTGTAATATATAACTTGTACGTATATGTACTACTTTAGTTATATATTTAGTTTTTTATATTCTATGTGCTATCTTATTTAGTTAATAATATTTATTAATAATAATCATTATAATTGTGTATAAATATGTGTGAGTGTGTCCGTAAGATTTCGGTATAAAAATTTTTTCTGCTACTCATTGAGCATAGCAGCCTATGTTGACGTATTCGGATGTATACTTCCACACGGATGTATTTGTTTTTGTAGAGCATTTGGAAACCTTTACTGATCGCAATCTTCTAGCCTTCTAGAAAGTGTTGAGCACATTAGAGTAGTTGTCCATTCAAAACATTCATTTTATTATCATACTTATTGCAATATTACACATTTTCTTATATTACATTAAATTACTGATATAAATATATAATATATGTATGGATATATTACAATTTAGTTAGATATTTCTTTACTAGATTCTACGTACTGTCCACTCCAAGCCATTTTTAATATTTCTTAATATTTCTTATTATTTCTTCATAATAATGAGAATAATAATTTTTGTGAAGTATTTGAACTCGTTAGCAATTTGCTATATTAAATAGAGTTACTATTGTATACAATATTTGTAACAGCCTGAACACTCTGCGTGACGTGAATTTTCGGCCATCAATTGGCCAATTTTATCGAAATTGGTCAACGGACTGGGTAACGGACGGCCAAAAATCCCGCTTATTATTTTTTTTACACCTTTTTACTGGTGGATGGTGTCTGGTTGGCCAACCCACCAGTGAAAATGAAAAATTTTTAATAAATCAAAAGATTTAGAACGTAAAATTAAAATGCTAAAGATTTAAGATTTAAGAAAATTTATTTAATTATTAAATCATAATGTAGAATACACGAACATTTAGATAACATAATTTAAATCTTATTTAATATAACCTATAACGTCGTCCATACATATTATTGCTGTACTAGTTAGGTAAAATCAATGAATACTTTATTTAATAATAACGTGAATAAGTTTAATGAATAGAATCAATAATCTGTACTCTGTAGCTGTGTATAAATGACTGAATAACTGTATATATGATCTGTGTGTGTCCTTCCCTTGATCCGCACTTGGCTGATGTTCGGCCGGGACTGAGATGCTCCTGGGTCGACTACACTTTCCTTTGCGGGGGTGCAATAAATTCCAGGTAGTGGACCTCCGGATTTGGCCCTGTATATCTATATCTGTTAGTCTGTGTCTGTGCGTATGTTCTTGTATGTGTACGCATTATTGTCGTATTCCAACATTACCTGCCATCAATTCATAAAATTTTTTATTTTTTAAGATATCCTTTTTATTTTCCTTATAATTTCTGGATGCAGTATATTGCATAACTACTTCTTTTGAAATAAAAAATTGAATCATTGTTAAAAATGATTTAATAATTTAATTATTTTACAAATGCGTGTGTGAGTGAGTGAGTGAGTGTGTGTGTGTGTGTGTGTGTGTGTGTGTGTGTATGTGTATGTGTGTGTGTGTGTGTGTGTGAGCGAAAGTTTATTTTAGTACGAAAGTATTGCCATAATGGTCAGGACTGAATACATTTTTATCTCCATACAAAAATCAATATAAAAATCAATATAAAAATCAATATAAAAATGTCGAAAAAAAATTTTGGACCTTTTCTTTAGAAAAAATGTTACAAAATTGTAAAAACTATTCTAAGAACAAAAGTATTCTTGATATTTTTCCTAATTCAGCTTCGTTTTCGAACGAACAATCGATGAACAATGGATGAAAAATGCTGAAATCTAATTTCGATTCTTACATTATAAATGAAGCAAAATTGTGAAAATTGTCTAGAATACTTTTCTTCTTAGAATATTTTTAACAATTTATTTACATTTTCTGTATTACCTAATATTAGGGGGTTTTTTAAGGGTTGTTGCGGTGCCATGAACCGAAAAAGTTGTAGCATAATTTCTTGAAAATTAGGCCAGGAACATTTTCCACATTTTTAAAATCCGATACAGCTAGTAGATTTTTTAATCTTTTGCTTGTCCCGTTTTTCGTGTTTTGAACCACTGTGTGGGGCTTCGTAATCTTCGATCGTTGTGTTGAGGTTCGGGTATACAAATAGTCTTCGAATTGTACCTTATCGGTCGGAGTGTACCCGCCACTCTAACATATTGTATTGAATAGCTCAGGATTTTCCAACATGCTAACATGTGCAACAATAGGTTTAATAATTGCTGCGTGAATTATCTGTAATTAAATATTCGCGCACTATACATGTAGAGCGCGTCTTGCACCTCTCTACATCTCTCTCTCTCTCTCTCTCTCTCTCTCTCTCTCTCTCTCTCTCTCTCTCTCTAACGAGCACAGCATCACTGTTTTATCCTTCGTGCACATGTAAGAGAATAAATGTGTATGCGTAGGAAAAATGAGCATATACTACATTTAACTCATTGTTTTAATATAGAAATATCGATTGTATTGTTTCCTAGGATCATGTCGGATATTGCAGAAGAATGCTCAAAACAGTTGAAGCTATTGGAAGAAGCTGAAAAATTACTGTTTTCTATTTCTGATTCATCTATAATATACTGCGATGGAAAAATCATTTTTCAAAATCCATAAAGACTTTCAACAAAGTCCTTAATACTGAAAACCTATCAGTGCAGCAGAAACAACGCATACTATGCACTATAGCTAAAACCAAATGCATGAGAGCTAAATTTAATGATAAAGCTCCAGGAATAAGTGGTGGTGGAGTCCAAGAAGCAAAGAAAAAAGATACAGTCACTGATCGGGTCCGTTGGATTGATTTAAACAGTGCTTTTAAAATCATTATGAGAACTGCTGTTATTGCGAATTGAACTCGTATAGATCTTGTAAAATTCTTAGAAGATGCGGCTATTTTATTTTCACGGAAAATATAAAATATACTACGTACAAATACAAAACTCAAGGTCAATACAGTTTCATTACGTAAATCTACAAAAACATGTGTTAAGAATGATGATGAAGAAGAGTTTATTGAATCAAAATACTTCAATACTGAAAATCTCCAAATTTTATATGGCTCACCGTTAGATAAATGGTTTGAGGACAATGTCACTCAACCATTACTCACGCAAATTGAAGAATTTCAAGAGCGTGACTCTGGTTGAAGTCTGGAGTCTATAGAAAACATACAGTTAAATATTAACAAATTTAATCCAATGCGTAGTGGTGGTTCCTACATACCCTTGCCAAAATATATTGAAAGAATGAAAGCATGTATCAACGTCAAAATACTGATAATAAGTGTTTTATATGCAATTTTGTCGGCCTTATATCCTATACAAGGTCAATTTCATCCTAACAGATTAAGTAATTACTTCAAGTATGAAAATAAGTTAAATTAGAATGGCATTGAATTTCCTGTTTGATTAAAGAATATAGCAAAGTTCGAGAAGTAAAACAGCTCGATCTAGATAAATGTTTTTGGACTAGATAACAAAAATATCATTCCTCTCTATGTAATAGCCTGTAAAAAGAGTAATCATGTGAATCTTCTTTTACTAACGAGACAAGATGTAGGTAAGCATGATGAATTGATTACTAAATCATTCTCTTATACATTAAATATCTTTCACGTCTAATTAGTAGTAATTAAGTAAAAGGAAAAACTTTACGTTTGTGATAGATTTTTAAATTTCTTTTATAAAGAAGAGAATTTGATACAGCATGAAAAATATTGTAAAAAATTAAATGCCTTCTTCACTAGAAAAACTTGCGTTGTATCTAGAAGATTACAATGTTGTTAATAAAGAATTTATCGACTTTAGCAGCGAGCAAATTAATCTCTTGACAAGAAAAGGTGTTTTACCCTAACAGTACATTAGCTCGTGGGAAAATTTAGACGAGGATAAATTGCCTCAAAAATATGACTTTTTTAGTATACTCACATATATCCGATCAGAATTACGAGCATGCTAAAAATGTATGGAATGCGTTGTTTTAATTGCTTCTATCGCTCGACTGGTTGTTTAAGACAAAACAGGGCTATAAAATTCACAAAATAGTTCACAAAATAATATTTAAAAAATTTTTTACAATTTAACATGAAAATTAAATTTACAGGTTGAACATTTATATATATTTTGTTACATTTCCATTATTGTTTGTTAAATAAAAACAGGCTTGATAAGGTCCCACAACAGAGGACGAAACGTTGCCAAAAGAATGGCGAGGACTAACAATAATAATTAAGTGTAACCATTCTCAAAGTAAACGCTTTGTGAGTCGAATGAAACATTACAGCAGGAGCATACATAAATCAGTAAAAAGTTCATACAATACATGAATTTTTTCCTGCCGTACCATCTGGCTACAAGATAATCGAAGTTCCTAAACAAATAATATACTTACCAATATCTGTGAAAGTGATTGATCATTGCGTATAGTAGATCAAGATGGTGATTTAATTAATCTCTGAGGAGAAGTTATTACAGTTCGATTGCATCTAATCAGTGTTTAAAATGGGTATCGTTTTCAATGCAAAGAAAAGCTATATTTACGACGCAGCATGTCGTCAGCCAGCCAGTCGCAATCGAACGAGATTTTGACGAGTTAATCGATCAAACGATTAACTCATTAAAATCTACAGTTTCTACAGAATCTTGGTCTCAAAGTGCAGCGTGGTGGTGGTGGAGAAAAAATAAAATTGAAAATAGAAGTTGTACATTTATCTGCTGCTGTTGTGCGAAAGATGGAGAAAATTCCTAATGTACAACTCCAGTCGTCTTTGACGAGTCTGTTTTGCATTATGAGGTTCACGCGCATCAACCATACACATCACTCGCATTCAATAATAGCGATGAAATTCGAATGGCAATTCAATATCAAGATTTGTGTGTGCTACCATCTAAAAGTTCTCCACACATTTGTGGTAAGATTACTAAAGCAAATGGTCGTGCTTTGGCAGCAACTCATTTGGAATGCCATCAGCTATCTTTTTGTGGAAATTCGATATGAGATGAACGCGATGAGATCGATCGCTGTAAGAATGTTGCTATAACAACTTTGATGAAAGGTACACTTCATTCTCACCAAGTGAGCCAAAATATCTTGAAAATTCTGATTGGACTGCCGTTTCTGAGTTGGGAAAAATAACAGACGAGAATGGAAACTTTGATGTCACTATTCCTCTGTCATTGATTTTTGGCTTCGCCAAAGATTATAACAAAATTGTAGTAAATGTAAGCCCGAACTCATTCTCACAAGATCAAGAAGTGATTTAAATACTGTTGTGCAACAGTCTACAGCAGCACAGGGAGCAGCAGCTTCCTACGAAAACTTTAAAATTGAGCTCGCTCGTATAGAGTAGCTAATGCCTTACCTCGTACTATCAGATCGGCGAAAAATACAATTATTCAACTACATCCACAAAGATGCACCCATTCCTTCGAGTTTTCGTTCGTTGGAATTGTATGAGTATCCAGTTCTTCCAACAACAAGAGAGCATGTTTGGACAGTGAAAACATCATATCAATTGGAAAAACCATGGTTCATCATTCTCGGCTTTCATACAGGGAGAAAAGAAATACGCACAATTAATGCTAGCTTATTTGATCACTGTAATATAGGTAATGTAAAACTTTTCCTCAACTCTCAGAGTTACCCCTACGGAAACCTTAATCTTGATATTTCAAATAATCAGTATGCCTTACTTTACGATATGTACGCAAATTTTCAAAATGTATATTACGCTGAAAGCTCTATAATAGATCTGCTTTTGAGTAAACAAGAATTTAAAGTTTTTGCACCTCTCATCCTCATTGCTTGTTCCGGACAAAATGAGTTTCTCAAACAGGCAGCCGTAGACGTCCGTCTCCAATTTGAATGTAAAAATAATGTATCTGCGAATACTACAGCGTATTGCTTAATTTTACATGATCTTTTACATGATTGCATTGTCACATACAATCCTACAAGCACGTCCCGGAGCACGGACCGCCGGTTTCACCTCCAGGGACTTACTGATACTGATACTGTTTAAATGATACTAGGTCTAAATGGCTTAGTTCGTCTAAAACAGCCGACAAACAATGCGAACAAGATTAGTACACTTTAGTTGCTAATTGATATTCTCAACTAAAGCTGCTATTGAAATAAATTTTCTTTTGATTTGGCAGGTTTTTTTTCTATTGCTATGTTTTCTAAAAAAAGTCCTTTTCCTGTTAATTTAAACAACTTTTACACGTATATATCATGCACATACAAACATAAAAATAATTATTTGTTCAATATTTGCATATGAAGGTAGTATAAATATTGTGATATAGTAGAAATAGAATTTCTTTTACATGGTAATTTCAGGTGTTCGCATTGCACCGATGACAATATAGTTCACGTGACGTTAAAACCGAGAAAAATACACGTTAAATTAAAACAAAATTTATTTAAATAACAGCTTCAGTTGTTGAGCAGCAGTCACAGCTAAAGTGTATGAAATCAGCGGTTGCGCGCGCTGAATTCGCATTGTTCATCGGCCGTTTTAAATGAACTAAGCCATCTAGAGCTATCTCTAAATATCATCATTTGAAGTATCATTTAAACAAGTACTGTGCTGAATTTTATCTAAAAATATCAAGCATAATCATCGATTGAAATAAAATTTTCGGTACCTCGGTTTTTATTGGTTATTCGACCTTGACAAATTTTATATGAAAGTTCATGGTTTTCTAGGTACTTTAAGACGCATTTTACCGCGTTTATCTAACTTTAAAATTGGCGAAAATAAAAATTATTTCTTGTTGAAAATGTTCTTAAATATTAAATTTTAAAAAGTTCTTTTTAGCGTTTATTAAGTACGTCAAAAGCTATCGATTAAAGGCAGTTGGATACGATTATCAATGAGCAAATGTCAGATAAATTTGAAATTTTAGGGTAAATAACAATGAATGCCATTTTGAAACCCTTATCAAAATAATGTGCAGATATTTATACAGAGATCTCTGCAGAATTCTCTGCAGGGCTCTGCAGAGCAATCTGCAGGGTTCTCTGTAAGAGGTCCAAATTCTCTGCAGAAGTAATTACAATGCATAAATCTCTGCAGTAATCTGTGCAGTAATCTCTGCAGAAAATTCTACACAAATTACTTCAAAAGCATTGACATAGTTCCTCTGCAGAGAATTTGGACCATCTGCAGGAAACCCTGCAGATTGCTCTGCAGAGCTCTACAGAGAGTTCTGCAGAAATCTCTGCATAAATATCTGCACATTATTTTGATAAGGGAATATTGAGATCGTACAACAATTTTTAGATTGTTCATACTAAAAGATTTGATTTTAGTATGATATTTGATAGCATATTCGGTATTAATATTTTTTTTTTATAAAAACTATATCAATATGAAAAATTAAAAACCGACTTTTTTTTGTTTAATAATTTACACATGAAAAAGTTAATTTTGCATTCGGCTTTACATGTATTGAAACGGCCTAACCCCTTTGCCGATTTAAGCCATGAGACTCGAGACTCGGGAGAGGTCGTTAGAGGGAGTTGAAAGAGTAAAAACCCTGGTTGGTCAAGATCCACCGTTATAAGTACCAGGGGTTCTGACTCTTACTAGGCCTGGCAAGGCAGAGCTGTTTGTGTGGGCGCTTGGGTACTCAGAGTATACGCGATGCTGGTATTTACACAGCCACGCAGCCTCAAAGGAGTGGTGGGGGTACGAACTAACCCACCTGCAGCGAGCAAAAGGGTGACTACGTGGTTAGGGGATATGGCCCTGACCAACGTACTGACCTCCGAGTGAGGTGGATTTTAATAAGTAGAATTTCATTTAATTCTACTGGGTTTATTTAATTCTTTAGCGATTACAAACTGTAGAGCCGAGAAAGGAGATGATGCGTGATTCTTGGGGATACTGCCCGAGAGAATGCCTACGTTCTCCAGGGGTTCTTTGTTTCCATTCGCTCGGGGATACGGCCGGAAGAGAATAAACTGCGTTCGTCAGAGAAGCCTAGAGTGCTATCACGGGGATACAGCCCGTGGGAGACAGTGCCGAATCTGGTTGCTGGCTCGCCTCTTATGGATTCTCGTTGTATTTTTGTGTTGCGTGTGCTGTTTTCATGTTTCCCTCTCTCGGTACGCTCTCGGTACTGTGCTGCTCGGAGGTTGGTCGCTGGGTTGCCTATTCGCAGGGTGCTCGGTTGGCTCACGTCTAGTTTGTCCGTTTCAGTATCTTATTTAAATTCAATAATAAACAACTCAAGTAGATAGGCTATAGGCATACCGGAACATAGGCATTCTGGAACAATGGATCCCCTTCCTTTTCTGTTCCAGTATGCCTACAGTATACTGAAACAGTGGATCCCCTCCCTTGTTGTTCCCCAGTATACTTATAGGTTCTGGTATGTACTGCCATCCCCCCATCAAAGCCAGAACCCGTAAGAAGAGAGGGGAATTGCTCTCCCCTCTCTTTTGTTCCAGTTTGCCGATAGCTTTTTCTACTTATCTTTTTTTTATTTTTTTTTATTTTTCTTATCAATCTTTGTATGACTGATAAAACGTTTTCATTAGTTTAACATTATGTAATGCACATTCAGTCTTATAAATTGGACTATGGTTTATGCACATAGTTACACATTTTACGATAATCTTGATGAATAACCATATTGTTGAATGTTGTGAACAGGTAATTTAAAACGTTGCAGCCACTTCTGCCTTAGATTATCTAAGACTAAAATTTTGGTGACATCTTGCAACGATTCACGGAGCAGGTTTCCAATTTGACTATAATCAAGCCCATTCGTGTTCCAGGCTATTCTATGATAATTACGTTTGAGCCACAAATTTTCTGCTTGCAGTTCATTGGAAAGTCTATGGAATGAGAACGGTTTCTTAAATAGATGAACTATAGGATCTCCACTGTGATTAAGTGGAATAATTGCTATTTCCTTTAGAATATAATCACTTCCTATTTGCTTAAAGCCAACCATGTCTACTGCGTACTCCATTTTTTTTTATTTATTTGTTTTTTAAACAAGCTTCTTTACCTCTCCACAAACAGGATTGTACTGAGTAATGCGATCACGCAAGATCAGACAGTAAGCTGATGTAGATGCTGGGAAAGGCTTTAAAGCTTCAATTTCTAGACGCACATGCACAGGAGCATTTTTTAGAGTTTCATTTTGCCGTGAACAGTCAATAACTATGAGTGGAACATTAGTGATATAATCTTCTTTATCCAACACTTGTTGCGGATCTCTTCCAGTAGCTTCTTCGAAAATCAACATACATATCATAGAGCATTGCATACTGATTTTTAAATATGTCAATGTTCAGATGACCGTATGGATAAGATTTTGAATTCAAGAAAAGTTTTACATTACTAATTTCACAATGATCAAATCTGCTGCAATTTGCACCTTTACATCGTTTCGCTTAGTTTGTAATCCAATTATTACAAAACGAGGTTTTCCCAATTGATTTGAAGTTTTTACTGTCCATACGTGCTTATTGGCTGTTGGAAGTGATGGGTATTCAAATAAATCCCAGGAACGGTAACACATAGAGATTGGATTGTCTTTACCAGTAAAATTAAATAGCTGGATTTTTTGTTTGGCAGAAGCAACGACATGCGGCATTAACCACTCTATCTTTAATATCTTTATTTCAAAGTTTTCATAAGTAGCAGCAGCACCGGTAGCAACAGTACTTTGTTGAATTACTGCATTGACATCACTTCTTGATCTAGTGAGAATGAGTTCGTGCTTCATATTAACTACCACCTTTTTATAATCTTCTGCAAAACCCAAGACCATGCTCAAAGGAATGTTACCTTCAACGATTCTGATTCCTTCAAACCTTCCCATCCTGCATTTTTTAAACCGAAAGCTTGCCTCGGTGTAAATGAAGGCCATCCTTTCATAAGACTGGTCATACCAACATTTTTACATTTATCAATTTCCACCGCATTCATTTCATATGGAATTTCATCAAACAGATTGCAAATTCCATTGTTTGCAAAATCAGTTTTAACTAGTGCTGTTCCGTCTGGTTTTCTTAATGTTCCTATGGAATAGTCTATGACGTGAACATAACTGCGAGACGGTAAGAGACATATATCTGGATGGTGATACGAATTTTATCACTGTTATTAAAACTCAATGAAGAGTACCGCTGGTATGAATGTAATTCGTACTGAGCAGTAGACTCATCGAATACGACACCTGATTGAATATAAAGAATTTCGTCCATTTTTCTGGAAGCAGCAGAGAATTATGCAACTTATTTTTTTCCACGAACTTTTAGTCCTATGCTTTTGAGAAACTGTACGCTCCGCCGTGTTAACGGTTTGACTTTCTTTTGTCGACTGATGGATGTTGGACATTGTGGCTTTCTTATATGCAGGTTAGAATTGAAAACAAAACCCATTATACCGCTTTGATATGAAGTTTAATAGTAATTTCCTCTCCTCGAAAATCAACCAAGTGTCCGTTTTGATCCACGATTCGAATTTGAAGATTATCTATGCACTTAACACTAAGTGGAAAATAAATGACATGAGACGGAACTTCTACGATTTTGAATCCTGAAGGAACTCTGGGGAAGAATTCGTGGATTGTGTGTACCTTTTTGTTATTGATGTATGCATCAGCAGTAATGTCTCACTCTACTCTGAGTGCATTTATTTTCAATATTTTTCTGGTAAATCAGAATTATGATTATATCTCATTCGCCTCGTTCTCGAGATTACATACGTAGTACACCTTCCGATGTCGCTAGAGGTCACTACGTTTAACGTATAGGAACGAAAAAATCGTTCCCCCAGTACTACTCCTTACTCCCGTGCGTTCTCTCCCGCGGATTCTCATATTCTTTCGTAGTGCGCTAGAGGAAACACATTTTTGACTTAACCTATAAAGGGCTCGTCATGGGTAAGAGAGAGAGAGAGAATGCAGGAGATCTTGAAGCAGGTGGATTCATTGAAGGGGACCCTTCAAGAAGCATTAAA
Organism: Philotrypesis tridentata; assembly: GCA_018906965.1. NCBI lineage: Eukaryota > Metazoa > Arthropoda > Insecta > Hymenoptera > Pteromalidae > Philotrypesis > Philotrypesis tridentata. The sequence continues at coordinate 29,795 of JACCIB010001162.1, forward strand.
ACCAGAGCGGGTAGTTTTGAAGGTGAAGAGAGCGAGATTAGCACCAAAAGTACCAGGATTGCCCAAAGTACCGGAACGAGGAAGTATCAGAGGACGGATACCAAGGAGACGAGGGGACCCCCGTGTCATCGGCGGCAGAGTCAGGTATTGATAGGGATTGTTTTTTTCGAATTAAGGAATCTCAGTATGAGACAAGGGCTCAAGCATGCTTGCAATACATGCGATTAACATAGAGACATTTACGCTTCGTAACGTATCATCGCTCGCAAGACGCTTATACTATGGTCACCCGCTCGCACGACGGGATTAAACAAGATTTTGAAAACAAAGGGTGCTCGCAGGATGCTCACCCACCGCCAAGGGGGAATTCATATTGATAGACGCTAGTCCGCTCGCATGACGGTCACGCATATGTAAACAAGGAACAAAGACCGGTACTTGCAGACTGCCTGGTCTGAGCAATGCCTTATTTTCTTGTTCTTTTTCTTTTTCGCCACGACAGGCAATAATTCAACAGGGGGCGGCACGGTATTTAGTTCTTTTTCGTACGTGTAGAAATTACAGAGTCCTATAATATGTTTTTAGATGACGAAGATAAGAAAAAGAAAGATGGTATTGAAAAGGATGATAAAGAGAAGGATAGCGAGAAAAAGAAGGGCGGTGCGAAAGATTCGAATGAGGATCGAGAGAATGAGCCAATAATCGATCCAGACTTGGTAGAGGTCTTAGGAGACAACCCCATGGTCTCTAAAGCATTAGATATAAAATTGCATTCGACAATCACTACCAGGTGACAATACTACAACAAAAATGGAATAGACAAAAACGGAAAGAGCAAGCTGTTGGAAAAACATGTCAACCCTAAAGGCTTGAATGTACCTAAACTTAATCCAGAGATTCTGAGAAATTTACCAGCACACTCTAAGGCGAGAGACACATATTGGCTCGGCAATGTCTGACTTAATAGCAGAAAAAGAGAGTATCGATAAGAACGATGTGATGGCCAGACTGCATGAAGCAGGGAAGCTCATGGTCGAGATGATGCATTGCCAAAACAAATCGCGTATAGCCCTCATGTCTGCGGGGCTAGTCAAGGATACTAGGAAGATCCTAGATGAAACAGAACTAGAAGAGTTCTTATTTGGTAAAGATTTGGCGCAAAAATTCAAGCAAGCTCAGGCATTGGAGAAGATTGTAAGCTCAATAAAGAGCAAGTCATATAAGCAGACTTTAAACTACCAAGGCCTGTAGGGAAAGAGGCCGTTTTTCAACCAGGCAGGCAATCAGGGCCAACAGAGCTCATCGGGACAGAACAATCAGAGGTTGTCCTTCAGGACGAAGCAACCTTTCAACAACAGAGCTTAATATCAAGGTTACAACAGCAGGAAGCTGTACCAAGGAATCAGCAACAGAGGGAAGTCTCAAGCGAAATTCAAATAAATGTAGGTATCATTAGCGGTAGGTTAAGGTTTTTTTTAGATAAATGGGAGAGCATTACGACGGACAACTTTATTTTGAATTGTATCAAGGGCTACAAACTAAAGTTTCTTTCGAAAGTAGTTCAGGGAGAAACCCCAAAAGTAAGATTTGATTCCAAAAAAGAGATTGATAGATGTAGGGAAGCGATCAAAAAATTGTGTAAAAAAAGGCGCGATAGAGAGCTGCAGACAAAGTAAACGTCAATTTTTGTCCAGTTATTTCTTAATACCGAAATCAGATGGATCGTTCAGGTTCATATTAAATTTAAAAAATTTAAATGATACAAAGATTTTAGAGAAAGAGAGAAGTTTAGTACTGCAAATGAATAATGATTGCTATGAGAGTGAAATAACCATACCAGAATCCATGAAACCGGATCTAAAATGGTGGCTGAATAAATTACCAAATTCAATAAATTGCATTAAGGGGTTATGACAGTGTTAAAACCTGAAAAAAAAGAAAAATTGTTAGTGTTGTAAAAAATTAATAGATATATAGGTGCTCTAAAAACTATATTTTTGCTTTCAAATACAAGTATTATATATCACTTTTATGCATAAATAATATGCAGAAAGTGAGTGTAACATTTAAAAACAATTAAAGGTATTTGCTTACCAAAAATCATGATTTTCATCACTTTTATTTACTTGCCGCATATTTCTGATGGAACCGTACCATCAATCCTGTTGAATCAAAGTGCCAAATCTTCATTATGAGTCTGGTCTCAGACTAAGTGGAACAGATTCCTGAAAAACACAAAATTAATATAATTATTTAAACATATATTGACAATATTAATAATTATAGTGAATGTTACATATGTAAACATACGTAACATTCACTTTGAACTTATTTTTGCCAATTCTGCTCCACTCAGTTTGTCACCGTACTCATTAGGAAGCTTTTCCACTTTGGTTCATCCGGATTGATGTTACGGTTCCTTCAGAAAGCTGCGGCAAGTACATCAAAAGCATGAAAAAACTAAATTTGAGTAAAAGGCATTTAAAGTTTATAATGTAAATCATACAAATGAACTCAGCTATACTTACAGAAAATATCTGGCATACCTTGATTTGCTTTTGGTACTCAAATATACATACAATAAAGTATATTTGATGGTACGCGCTTGTCATGCTGTGTGATAATAGCATTTAGAAGCTGAAAATAAAATAAAAATTATCGTTAGCTATTCATAATCAAGTTATGTTTATGAATTACAGTTACATACAATACTTACCATTATTAAATACACTTCAAGTTCTTAAAATGTATGCAAAATAATACTTCAGGCAGTCAATATAAACTCCCATTTTGCTGGCTTGCACCCGTATACCTAAAAGCAAAAAATAAACCAACAAAGAAAAAGCTCATTATGAACACTGTTATTACTAATTAGTTTCCAATACTTATCTGAATAATTTTTCTACTCTGCAGAAGCTCTTGCACTTTTGCAACACCACTAAGGTTATAAGCATTGCTACAGCAGCTAGCAGACTAACTGCACTGATCTAGTGTCTTGGATGAAAAACAGCTGTTTGGCTGCTTTCTGCTGCTTTACAGAAAATTCTACTATACCGATCAAACAGAAATCTTCATTCTCGACCAGACGCTGTGAGGCACAACCTATTCGAGTGGCAAATTCAAATTTGTTGAATGCCTTTACTTGAACACATTGAGTTTAGTAACATAAAATCACACATAGAAAAATTAATTTTACAGATTTTATTTATTTTACGGAAATAAATTAATAACTCTTGAGAAAAAAACAGTTTGTAAAACGGTTTTTAAGTCATATTTTCAGTAAGATTTCTCATGAAATTACTCTGTAAAAAGTGGGTTAGAACAATCCTTTCCACAAGTTTGGTCTAATTAAAATATTTAAAAATCACGATTTTTCAAAAATTTACTTGAAACAGATTTGTTAGTTTTTTGTTGGTATCTTCGAGGAAAAATCTTTTAGCCAAAAACTGCTTTCAGGACCATATTCTACAGACTACGAAAAAAGTGAATAAAAAAAATGGATATTTTCAAAATTTTAACACTGTCATAACCCCTTAAGACTACTGACTTTGCAATAGAGATATTTACAGATGCATCTAATACAGGCTGGGGCGGGTCAGATGGTTCAAATAATGTTTACGGTTTTTGGAACGAGAGGCAAAAGAAATATCACATAAATTACAAAGAGCTACTCGCGGTAAAACTAGCCTTAATTTCTCTGGGAGCACCTCTTTGATTGACAAGTCCTATTGAGGATCGACAACACAACTGCCCTATCTTATGTGAACAAGATGGGTGGCGCGCGTTATGCGGTTTACAATGAATTAGCTAGAGAAATTTGGCAGTGGGTAGAAAGGAGAAAAATTTTTTTATTGGCATTTTATATTTCGTCAGCAGACAACAGGCAAGCTGATTTTTTATCCAGACTAAGAGATAGCAATACCGAGTGGGAGCGAAACAACAAATTTTATAATTCTGTTACGGAAGCATTTGGCTATCCAGAGATCGACCTTTTTGCATCGGATAAAAATACAAAATGCGAAAAATTTTTCTCCTGGCTACCTTCTGTGGGTGCACTGGCGGTAGACGCATTTACTATAAGTTGGACAGATTTAAATTTCTACGCGTTTCCACCATTCAGTTTAGAATTGAAAACTCTTGTTAAGATAAAACGCGATAGAGCGACGGGTATAATTATTCTACCTTTTTGGCCGAGCCAAACTTGGTATCCTTTGTTATTAGAATTAATTACTAACAGACCGATTATTTTGGAACCAAGTTACGATCTGTTGTTGTCCCCTTGTAGGTCAATCATTCATCCACAAGCCAGACACTTACGGTTGATAGCGGGGATTGTATCAGGGAGGCTTTCTTGAAGAGAGAAGTCCCGGTGGAAGCGATTGATGTTATCTTAGCATCTTTGGCATCCAGTACCAAAAAACAGTATGAATCAGCATTAAGAATGTGGTTAAAATTCTGTCAGACCGACGGTTGTGATTTTTATAAGCCAACGAGAAATACCGTAATTAGCTTTTTAACTAAGTGTTTAATGAGAATGCGTCGTACGGTACCTTAAATACATACAGATCAGCTATTTCGTTAATTTCGAATAATAAAATAGGCGAGGATTTATTGATCTCACGATTTCTCAAGGGTGTCTACAAGGGTCAAGGGGTAGTACAATCATACGTGGGATGTATCGATTGTTTTAACTTATTTGGAAAAATTATATCCATTAAACAGTTTAGGCCTTAGGAAATTGACAGAAAAGACAATTGCCTTATTGGCGTTGACCACAGGTCATAGAGCACAGACGTTGGCGTCTATTAATTTAAAGAATATGAGTTGCTCGAAGAGAGGAATTGAAATAAGAATTCCAGATTTGATTAAGACTTCAGGGGCTAACAGGTACCAGCCTTTATTAATCTTACCTAGATATAGTCAGAACCCTGCCTTATGCGTAGCGACGACACTTAATACTTATCTTAAAAGAGACAAGTAGGTTATTTTTAGCTCTTAAGAAACCACACAGATCGGTGGGAGCTCAATCAATCTGCAGATGGGTAAAGAATGTACTACTCCCCCCCCCCCCAAAAAAAACCTTTTCAAGGTAAAAGGCTGGCAAGTATAAGGTCGTTTCTTCATGTAAAACTTGAAGATTAATTTTGCAACTCTTGATATCTCAATGTCATAAAAATTCTAAGTGTTTTCTCTATCTATACAGTTATTTCATTATATTAATCAAAGTTAATTTTTAAAGTCTCGATATCCCTTATGTGGTGAAAATTCAAAGTGCTTATTCTCAAAGTCTATTTTCATTATGTAAATTAAAGTCAAACTTTCAATAATAATGTAAATAATATTCTAGCAGGTTTATTGTGTACGTTTATTACTTTTCCCTTAGTAAAGGTTGATAAGAAATGTGATTATAATGCAATGATTAAAAAGGTATTTCTAATTAGTTCAACAAATAATTGTGTTAATATATGTGTCTTCTTTTACCTCGTAAAAGTCTTGTCTTCTTTTACCTCACATACACTGAAAGAACATGATGCTTATACATGAATGCGTAAACATCTTTGCTTGAAGGATCTGTTGGACAGACTGCCATTTCTTTAGTGTTTCTTCTCTATACCTTCGATTTCACATAAATTTCAATTTTAATATAGCAAAAGAAAGTTATGATATCAATAAAGAAATTGGCAAGTTTTTGTTATAAGAAGCAATTGAGTTGATATAAATAAATAATTGTTTAAATCGGAGAAGGATTATAAATATATATGTATTCATCATTATAAACACTCGACCAAATTGTGCGCATTCCAGCTGACGTTTAATGACTGATCACTCTTACGCCGTATTTACTGTGGGAGGTTAGGTCACCGTACTTCCGGTAAATAGAGCGTTCCGTGACCGGTCACAAACATGCGCAAAGCATAGCACTAATTTGATACTATTCAAAGTTCAACAGTATCCGAGTGTACATATAGGAATGATGTTCTGACATGACATTATCACATGAAAAATGTGCCCATAATATATTACAGGATTGTTTCGCATTATGAAAACTTTTTCGATTATTTATGGAAGCAACGAGCGGATGCACAATCTACTCTATTTAGTAATTCAGTAAATGTGTTGCTATCCTTATTTCATGAAAAATCTAAGTCCAAGACGATCATTTGCAATTAAATATAAGATTTAATTCATACAAAAAATCGATCCCACATTTAAAAAAAAAGCAGTAACAAATTCTAGCATGTCGAGACTTTAAAAATTAACTTTGATTAAAATAATGAAATAACTGTATAGATAGAGAAAACACTTAGAATTTTTATTACATTGAGATATCAAGAGTTGCAAAATTAATCTTCGAGTTTTACATAAGAAACAACCTTATACTCGCCAGCCTTTTACCTTGAAAAGGTTTTTTTTTGTGGGGGGGGGGGAGATTTCACTACTTTTAAAAGGTATGTAATACCTAAATTACAAAGAATAGTTAACATCAACTGAATAAGTTATAAATTCAAAAATTATTACGAAGATAAATATCTGAATACTGAATGAAAAATTCGTAAATACGAATTTTTCATTCAGTAACCACGCCCTTTTGGAAAAAATTGTCAAGAGTAATAAGTTCTTAGAATTAGCTAAAGAATAGATACGAATTTTATCAGAGCTATCCTAGCAATTTTTTGTTTTGTAAATTGACAATTTTTGAAAAATGTAAAAAATATAAAAAAATTGTAAATAACTGTCGAATACATCATTATAGGTAATTTGATATCTATTATATAGCTTGAATGTACTCCACACAGTGTATCGGGAACAAAAACAAAAAAAAAACAAGTGCACTTAAGTAGTTCTGCGGTAACATTTTTACAAGGGGGGGGGGGAATGTTATTATAGTACAATGAAAGAAAGTACTAAGAGCAGCTCGAATTCGGCATAAAAAAATTTTTACAAAAAGTCACTTAAGTGGTTCGTCCTGTAAGCCACAGATATATAGCCGAATGTAAAATTAACTTTTTTTATTGCTAAATTGTTAAACAAAAAAAAGTTTCTCATCAATTTTTCACATTGCCATAGGTTTTACACAAAAAAGATTTTTATCATCGGATAAGCTCTCAAATATGACATTTTGTATGAATAATCTAAATCTCGGTGTCCGATTTCGATATTTCAAAATGGCGTCTTATTGCAAAATTATTTACCCTAAAATTTCAAATTCATCTCCAATTTGCCCATAGAACGATGAATGGATGCAACCACCTTTAATTGATAGCTTATGACATAGGGTGAACAGTCCAGTAGATGGACACAGACCAGTAGATAGACACTTTTACGCTTAATCAATTATTATAAATTTAAAAATGCAAAAGACGACCAATGTTTTTCACAATGGTAAAAATAAAGTTTCGACATTTATTTGTAGTAACAATCATTGTTGGAAAATTTGAATTTTGTGCGCAGAAAAATAGCGAAAGTCACCTTTGGTAGTCGACGCTTCGTTCGCGTATTCCATAAGAAGTCATGGTGTCTATCTACTGGGTATATTACGTTTTTTCTCGTTTTTTATAATTTAAAGTGATTAAAATTATTATTAATGACTTAATTCTTTTTGTAATACAATCCTCGATAGTTTTTTAAGTAGATTAAAACTTTACTTGTACAAAAAAACTAATTTTGTATTCAGTAGACGAGTTTATGTACGAATATTTCCTTAAGTGTCTATCTATTGGGCAGTTTACCCTACTTAATAAACGCTAAGAAGAACTTTTTTAAAAATTTACATTATATTAAGAGAATAAAATTGTAAAAATCACATCTGTAAAGAATCCCCGATTCTGGCAACACTGTACGGTAAAAATTTATTTTGAGACAATGGGTGCATTCCTTGCATTAATGCGCTTCGAATCATATAAAAAAAATTGACCTGGTCCAATTAGTTTTTGAGATATGGGCTTTTTGAAGATGACCTAAAATTTGACGTACATACGAGCTTGGGAAGTGTGTTTTTATTCTATGAAAGAAACAAAAATCCCAAATATGGTTCGATGAAATTAAATGTTTTCCATTACACTATACGTTTGTAAAAATAAATTTTTTAAAATCTCAAAATTGATCCATTTTATTGATAAAAAACGTAGGCGAGTTATTCGATTTTTCATATAATGTTATACGATATTCGTGGGAACTGTGTATTTTTAATCAAATAATTAAATAATTCCAAATATGAATTAATGAAATCGAATATTTTCAACTGAGCTACACATTTGTAAAAAAAAATATTTACAAATTTTCAAAATTGCTATAGTTATTTGTAAAAAACGGAGACAAGATCTTCGATTTTTGCATATCATGTTTTATGAAATGCTTCGAAAGTGTCTTTTATTTATATGAAATAAATAAAAAATTGCAAATATGAACCCATGAAATCAAGTGTTTTCAATATAACTATGCATTAGTAAAAAAATAATTATCAAATGCTCAAAATTGGTTCAGTTTTTATAAATCGATAAAAATATCAAACTCAAAAATGAAGCAAAATCATGAAAAATACCAAGAATACTTTTATCTTCAAATTTTTTTTAAAATTTAATTGTATTTTTTTTAAGGCGTAGCTGCATTTTTGAAAATTAAAAATTTTAAAGTATTTTTTTTTGTTAGAAAATGTTCGCTGCCGGTTTTTTGCGAGTTATACAGATACTTTTGTATTGAAAATAGCTATTACTGTAATGAAATAAACAAATTTCATTACGAAAGAAATACAAATACGTGAACAGATACGCAACAACGAGGAAAATTCACAACTATTGCGCACTAGCCGAAAAACTCGAAGAGACCTCGAGAATAGGAATTGCCCTTAATGCAGCACGCAATACGGGCAGGTAATACGCAAATGCGGAAGGCCGACGCCTTGAGGAAATCAAGAGTGGAAGATTGAAGAAAAGCGTAAACAAGTGTCATCATCGATAGGGAAGCGCCGAGAAAAACCTTCGACGGTCACGTAATTAGGCGTGGCAGCGGAAAGTGAGAGGGCCCAGCGCCAAAAATCACCTACCTGCTTAAATAGAGAAGATAAGCGGCGGCGCGGTCACTAAGTTCACAGACCGAAAACTGATCAGTACGATCGATTGACCGCAAGTGCGTGATCTCTATATACGCAGATACAAATAGTCGACAAGTACTCGAACCTGTATAATTGTATTCTTTTGAACGCGCGCAGAAAACACGAAAAGCAGTAGTGCGCGAGTCTTCCGTAATTAAGTAAACGGAGAAGACATTCCGTTCGAGAAAGAAAAGAGAGAGAGAGAGAGAGAGATAGATACGGAGCATAGAACGGACCGACCGAATACCTGTAAAAAGGCCCAGACGCGGCGGCGCCGTATACTCTCTCTCTACGAAGGAAGACCCTCACAGCGGGAGATTACCGAGCGGCAGCATCCAGCATCGACTTCTACATATACATAGATATAGATATACACGTACACATACAACACACCGAGAGTAGCAAGGTACTTTTTCTCTTACTAAAATATCTGAGTCTTTCATTTCTATACTGGTCTCGTATTTTCCGACCCCTCACCCGGTAATGCGATCGTACAACGATCGCAAAGCAAGGGGCAATTACTGTAAATTCATGTTTAGTAAATGAATGGATAAATATATACATATATACTTTTCACATAACGTATACCAGAGTCTTTTATTTATTTCCCTTGGAACCATTGCGAATTAAGAAATTGTATATACATGTTCAGACGTAACATATATATATATAATTTTAAATTGGTGCATCGGCTACTGACGTTGCTGTTGCATCTTTCAAAGGTATTGCCATACAATATTTTGAAAAATTACACTGTATTGTTAATATATTGTTGTTGCCATTTTCTGTTACTGGAAATGGTCCAACAATATCGAGACTTACTTTTTCCATAGGTGAGTGTGGAGTATCGGTGATTTGCATGGGTTGTTTTGTTTTAACCCTTACTAACTTCTTCACTTGACACGTAACACACGTACGTATGAAATTTAGCACGTCCTCCTTGAGATTTTCCCAAAAATATCGCTGTTTAATTCGTCGATATGTTTTGGTGACTCCTCGATGTCCTCCTACAGCGGTGCAATGCATTTCTTTAATGATTTTGCTTCGATCTTGCTCTTCGATGTATTTGATTATACCCAGGCAGATTATGATCTTTATTTGCACATTCTCCAGAGCTTTACGCATTAGTTGTACTATTTCCTTCCATTCTACGTTTTCAACGTTATGACTTTTTGCTATACTCACAGAACGTAATCCTTTTTTTATTATCAATGCTTTCAATACTTCAAAGGTATCAATCAAATTCTTTCGAATTTCTGTAGTACTTGCGGATGTTGTGCTCCTTATTACTGCTGCGAAAAGTTGCCGATTATTTCTTGTAGTGCACTTGATTTCGCCTGACTCTAGGTTTGCAAATTTTGGTAAAAATTTTCTCGATAACAATTGTTCTGCTCCTGTGTCGCACGGGTTACCTTTTGTGTCAATGAAATATATGTAGTTGTCTTTTCGCATGTATAATTGTTCTCTGCATTCCACAAATTTCTCTTCTCCTCGTACTTCGTGATCACTTTGCTCCCTTATTTCGTTCTCGTTGCAAACGGTGTCCTCGAATACAGGTTCACCTCTCGTTTCGCCTGATAGTGGTGGACTTTCGTTCTCGTCAACACTTTCATTGTCATTTTCTTGCTCCATAGTTGCCTCGGGTAACGGTGGCAATCGATTCACTTCGTTTGTTTTTATTAATTTTTCTTGGTTTATTTCCTCTCGTGATCGATTTGCCTTCTTCGGTCTTTTGTCCCTATAATTAGGAACTGGTATTTATAGGAAGTTGGTATTGCTCTTACCACTTTTGTACACAATATCATAATCATATGCATTCAATTTTATTCGCCATCGTCTTACCTTTGTCGTCAGATCTGTAGATTTCTTAAACCACACCAATGGTTTACAATCTGTAACAATTGTGAAATGTCGACCCAATAAATATGGTCGAAATTGAGACACCGCGTAGAGAATAGCTAGCGCTTCTCTCGAATAAGAATCGTATCGGCTCTCGGTATCGGATAACACTCGAGACACATAGGCTATAGGCCGATCCTTTCCTATGTCCCCTTGACTCAAGATGGCGCCAATGGCGTGCAAACTGGCATCAGTTGTAACAACAAAAGGTTTTGAAAAATCAGCAATTTGCAATATTGGCTTTTCGCAAAGTTTGTTTTTCAAAATTTCAAAAGCCTTTTCGGTCTCGTCTGACCATTGAAAAACCGATTCTTTTTTTAAAAGATTGCTTAAAGGTCTTGCGATGTTCGAGAAGCCTTCGATAAATCGCCTATAATAACCCGCTAATCCCAAAAATTCGCGTATATTTCTCTGCGTTTTGGGTCGCGGAAAATTTTTGACCGCTTCAATTTTCCTCGGATCTGGGCGAACTCCTTCTGGTGTTAGCAGGTGCCCCAAATAAATCACTTCGGTTTGCAAAAATTTGCACTTGTCAGGCTGCATTTTAAGATTAGCGTCTCGCAACCTTTTCAAAAATTTTTCAAACTTTTCATTGTGTTCTTCAATTGTTTTTCCATAGATCACGGCGTCATCTAGGAATAGGAATATTTCACGCCCTTGTAATCCTTTGAACACTAGCTCAACGGCTCTCTGGAACGTGGCAGGGCTATTGCAAAGGCCCATTGGGAGTTTGTTAAATTCAAATAACCCTTGCGGAGTGGTAAACGCTGTTTTGTACCGATCGGGTTCATGTAGGGGTATTTGGAAAAATCCCTGCGCTAGATCAAATACCGAAAAATATCGTGCTCCCTCCAACTGATCAATTATATCCAAAATATTCGGTAGAGGATATTTATCTTTAACCGTTTTGTCATTCAATTTTCGGTAATCGACCACGAATCGATACCTCTTATTCCCTTTACTGTCGGGCGTCTTTGCGACTAAAAATGCTGGGGATGAAAAGGGCGAGTTCGAGGGGCGTATTATATCGCTTTCAAGCAACTCGGTTACCTGCCGCTCGAGCTCCTCCTTTAATAGATGCGCCGGCCGGTACGGTTTCTCGTATATAGGTATATCGTCCATAGTCACAATGCGATGGCTTGGGACTTTGGCTGTTCCCAATCGTTCGCCTTTTAAATGAAAACAATCGGCGTATTCTTCAATTAATTTTTCAATCGGTTCTCGAGTCTCTTTCACCAAATGATCTAATTTCAATAATGATTTTAATTTCTCAATCCGAGTACTCTCATGGTTTTCGGGATTGTTGCATAATTCAATCTTAAAAATAGACTTGTCCATCCCCATTGGCATCTCGGCAGAATAATAATCTTTCCCTGAAATTTCCATATAATTGAAGCAAAGGTTATCCATATGACTTTTTTCAATATAATTTTTAATAAAATAACAATTATCCGCTTTATCATCTTTACGATCCCCATATAAATGTTCAAATATTTCCGCTCCCACAAAATGTTTCTCCGTAATGTCGTTCGTCTCGTGTCCTTGAATCGTATCGTCAATTATGAGCTCATCAATTTCTCTATCTTTATCCGGAATTTCATCTTCGGATTTATTTTCACAAATTTCATTATCATTATCAATTTCATAATTTGCTACAATGGCCCTTTCATTTATTTCATCATCGTAGTCTTCATTTTCATTATCAATTTCAATATCAGTTACAACATTTACTACAATGGCCCTTTCATTTGTTTCATCATTGTAGGTTTCATTTTCATCATTAATTTCATCATCAATTTCAATATTATTCCTCATTGCAATTTCCGTATTTATTGCAATTTCATTATTAGTCATGACTCTATCATTAATTATCATTTCGTTCTTAAATGCGCGCGTGCTTTCCTTCGTCGACTTTCTCGTATTCAAAACATCATTTGCTTGATCAATTTTCTCAAATTCTTCGCGAACCGTTTCTTTCGCGTTTTCGAAATTTTCATTTACCGGGTACATTCCCGAATTATTATTTCTCGTAATTTCGTTTTGCTCATATTCAATTAATTCGTGCGTACGGCTTATCGAATGCTTCTCCCGATTCAAGTATACTCCCGCTCTTCGGTCTGTCTCGTCATAGTCCGTCCTCGGTTCCCCCTCCGCGGGGTTCCGCTCGGAGACCTTTCTCTTTTCGGTGCCCCTCCCAGTCATCGCGCTCGAGCTCACGGCGTCCCGTTGCTCTGTAGACTCGATGGCTGCTCGATTTTTCATGAACGGAATTATTTGTCCATTTATTTCAATGTACTCTTCATTGAAATTTATTTTCGCATTACCTTTGCGAAAAAATTCATTACCCAAAATACCTGCTTCAACTATTGGGAAATTATCTTCCACCAAATGGAACTCTGTAATAATGTCATTAAAATCAATTGTTATTTTGCCGAGTGTACCGATGTATCCCTCGGTTATCCCTTTTAACTTTATGTACTCTCGCTTGTCAATTTTAACATAGGGCGCTACCTCCGACTCACGCACTAGGTTAATTGCCGCGCCGGTATCCAACATGAATACCAGTGGCCTTCGAAAACCTCCGGCATCGATCTTAATCGTTGGGGATGCGCTTATTCGACTAAGATTTATTGACTCGATCCGGCAATGGGTATGGGCCCCTGTCGCGGAACTCCTGGGCGTCCTCCTGTATTTGACTCCCTCGGGGCGCCCTCCCGCGAAAGAGCATTCTCGTTTCCCTGCCCTTGATTGTTAGCGCGAGCTTCGCGTTGGCGCTTATAACAATCTCTTTGCATGTGGCCCGTTTTTCCGCAATAATAGCAATCTTTATTTAATTTATTATGGGGCAATCTTATATTAGGTTGGGCCCCCCTGGGTCCATATGAATTATTGCTTCTATTATTTTTGCTGTTACCATTGTTAATATTATTATTGTTATTGTTGCTATTATTCGGCAAAAACTCCACCCGACGCCTGTTTTCGGCGTTCCAACCGCCGAAATTTCGATTATTTTTGTTATAATAATTCGAATTGTTATAAGGCCTTCCGCTCGATTGCGCTTGTTGTTGCATCATTTTTCGACAATTCATCATGACGTGACCCGTCTTTCCACAAAAGTTACATACTATTATAGTGTAAGGCTCGATTGCATGTACTTTACGCGTCTCCGGTACTTTCCCTTTCTCGTCCTCCGAGGGACTTTCGTCTTCGTTACCGCAGCCCGCGTATTCTCTCTCTATCTCTATCGCTTGTTCACGCGCTTCGTCTAGCGTCTCGTAGTCGCCCATCCGACCTCGAATTTCCCATTTCACGCCGCGTTTAAAGAATTTAATGCAGTCTCTCTCTATTTCAGCTCGAAAACTTTTTTCGTTCTCCGCGTCATATCTCTCTTCCCGTAAAGCGGTTGCTAGTATTTCTTTTTGGATTTCTTTGATTTTATTGAAAAATGTAATTACCGACTCTCCTCTTTTTTGACGTTTCTTTGCTAATTCTCCCGTCCAATCATGATACGTTTTTGCCGAACCGTATATTTTTTCAAAAAAATTTATTACTTCTGTTATCGATTTGAAACTTTGACCGCGGCTACTCGTAAGTGCGTCTCCGTATAAACGCATTCGTATGAATTTAACCAATTCCGTTTCGCGTCCCGCCGGAACCATCTCTTTCGCTTCTCTACAACCGTCAAGAAATACATTTAATGCGATATTTTGTCCGTTATACCGTGGAATGATATCTAAAATATTCGAAATTGACATGCCTCTCATACCGTCGGTTGCCATTTCGTTATCGGTATTTTCGAAATCTGCGCCTTTACACTCGTTCGTAGTAAAATAGAGTATATTACTATTTTCTAATGTAGGATTTGAGTTTGAGAATGACTCGATTTTACGTAAGTTTTGTGTGGTTATAAGGGCGGAAGTGTAATGAAATAAACAAATTTCATCACGAAAGAAATACAAATACGTGAACAGATACGCAACAACGAGGAAAATTCACGACTATTGCGCACTAGCCGAAAAACTCGAAGAGACCTCGAGAATAGGAATTGTCCTTAATGCAGCACGCAACACGGGCAGGTAATACGCAGATGCGGAAGGCCGACGCCTTGAGGAAATCAAGAGTGGATGATTGAAGAAAAGCGTAAACAAGTGTCATCATCGATAGGGAAGCGCCGAGAAAAACCTTCGACGGTCACGTAATTAAGCGTGGCAGCGGAAAGTGAGAGGGCCCAGCGCCAAAAATCACCTACCTGCTTAAATAGAGAAGATAAGCGGCGGCGCGGTCACTAAGTTCACAGACCGAAAACTGATCAGTACGATCGATTGACCGCAAGTGCGTGATCTCTATATACGCAGATACAAATAGTCGACAAGTACTCGAACCTGTATAATTGTATTCTTTTGAACGCGCGCAGAAAACACGAAAAGCAGTAGTGCGCGAGTCTTCCGTAATTAAGTAAACGGAGAAGACGTTCCGTTCGAGAAAGAAAAGAGAGAGAGAGAGAGAGAGATAGATACGGAGCATAGAACGGACCGACCGAATACCTGTAAAAAGGCCCAGACGCGGCGGCGCCGTATACTCTCTCTCTCTACGAAGGAAGACCCTCACAGCGGGAGATTACCGAGCGGCAGCATCCAGCATCGACTTCTACATATACATAGATATAGATATACACGTACACATACAACACACCGAGAGTAGCAAGGTACTTTTTCTCTTTCTAAAATATCTGAGTCTTTCATTTCTATACTGGTCTCGTATTTTCCGATCCCTCACCCGGTAATGCGATCGTACAATGATCGCAAAGCAAGGGGCAATTACTGTAAATTCATGTTTAGTAAATGAAGGGATAAATATATACATATATACTTTTCACATAACGTATACCAAAGTCTTTTATTTATTTCCCTTGGAACCATTGCGAATTAAGAAATTGTATATACATGTTCAGACGTAACATATATATATAATTTTAAATTGGTGCATCGGTAAATGGAATAGGGAAATACGAGATCATGAGCGATGGTTCCCAATAATGTCAGAGGCGGACGCGTTTAGCAATTGGCGCGAACCGGAGATTTCAAACGAAGACTCAACGATACTCAATAAATTCAGACAAACTAGAGAAAATATAGACACAGTTGACGAAAACGATAGTTTAGCCGTACAAAGATTAATCGGAGACGCAAACGGACTCGCGAAAGAAATTACGGAAACTTGCGAAAAATACACGATCGAGGAACGGAAAGACTTTGACAATTTCCCAAAATCACAAGAACAATTCTACAAATATAGAGACAAAAAGAACGAGACCGACGACGACAGTGATAGTGACAAAATACAAAGTGAAAGATACAAAGATCACGAAACAATTACGATTGAAAAGAGAAAGTTTCCTAAAAAGCAAAGAAATTTTTGACAGAAAACTCAATAATAGAAAATTTGATGCGAGCACTCCGATAGTCAATAAGAGCGATAGTCACAGAAAATTAGTTTCATATCTAAAAAGCGCACAAACAGATGAGTCGATAATAAGCGAAGAAAAAGAGTTTGAAGATATAAAAGCGCATTTAAGTAAATTCGTGGGAGTGGAAAAAGTCGAAGAATATTTTTCAAAACCCGAAAATATAGAGGAGGTAAATAATACTCTCAGAGACAACCCAGGGTACGGGGGAATAGAATTTATTACAGGAGTTGTTGACCGAATAACTGAATTTTTCAAATATCCATCAACCACACAAAACTTACGTAAAATCGAGTCATTCTCAAACTCAAATCCTACATTAGAAAATAGTAATATACTCTATTTTACTATGAACGAGTGTAAAGGCGCAGATTTCGAAAATACCGATAACGAAATGGCAACCGACGGTATGAGAGGCATGTCAATTTCGAATATTTTAGATATCATTCCACGGTATAACGGACAAAATATCGCATTAAATGTATTTCTTGACGGTTGTAGAGAAGCGAAAGAGATGGTTCCGGCGGGACGCGAAACGGAATTGGTTAAATTCATACGAATGCGTTTATACGGAGACGCACTTACGAGTAGCCGCGGTCAAAGTTTCAAATCGATAACAGAAGTAATAAATTTTTTTGAAAAAATATACGGTTCGGCAAAAACGTATCATGATTGGACGGGAGAATTAGCAAAGAAACGTCAAAAAAGAGGAGAGTCGGTAATTACATTTTTCAATAAAATCAAAGAAATCCAAAAAGAAATACTAGCAACCGCTTTACGGGAAGAGAGATATGACGCGGAGAACGAAAAAAGTTTTCGAGCTGAAATAGAGAGAGACTGCATTAAATTCTTTAAACGCGGCGTGAAATGGGAAATTCGAGGTCGGATGGGCGACTACGAGACGCTAGACGAAGCGCGTGAACAAGCGATAGAGATAGAGAGAGAATACGCGGGCTGCGGTAACGAAGACGAAAGTCCCTCGGAGGACGAGAAAGGGAAAGTACCGGAGACGCGTAAAGTACATGCAATCGAGCCTTACACTATAATAGTATGTAACTTTTGTGGAAAGACAAAAATAATCGAAATTTCGGCGGTTGGAACGCCGAAAACAGGCGTCGGGTGGAGTTTTTGCCGAATAATAGCAACAATGACAATAATAATATTAACAATGGTAACAGCAAAAATAATAGAAGCAATAATTCATATGGACCCAGGGGGGCCCAACCTAATATAAGATTGCCCCATAATAAATTAAATAAAGATTGCTATTATTGCGGAAAAACGGGCCACATGCAAAGAGATTGTTATAAGCGCCAACGCGAAGCTCGCGCTAACAATCAAGGGCAGGGAAACGAGAATGCTCTTTCGCGGGAGGGCGCCCCGAGGGAGTCAAATACAGGAGGACGCCCGGGAGTTCCGCGACAGGGGCCCATACCCATTGCCGGATCGAGTCAATAAATCTTAGTCGAATAAGCGCATCCCCAACGATTAAGATCGATGCCGGAGGTTTTCGAAGGCCACTGGTATTCATGTTGGATACCGGCGCGGCAATTAACCTAGTGCGTGAGTCGGAGGTAGCGCCCTATGTTAAAATTGACAAGCGAGAGTACATAAAGTTAAAAGGGATAACCGAGGGATACATCGGTACACTCGGCAAAATAACAATTGATTTTAATGACATTATTACAGAGTTCCATTTGGTGGAAGATAATTTCCCAATAGTTGAAGCAGGTATTTTGGGTAATGAATTTTTTCGCATTGAAATAAATGGACAAATAATTCCGTTCATGAAAAATCGAGCAGCCATCGAGTCTACAGAGCAACGGGACGCCGTGAGCTCGAGCGCGATGACTGGGAGGGGCACCGAAAAGAGAAAGGTCTCCGAGCGGAACCCCGCGGAGGGGGAACCGAGGACGGACTATGACGAGACAGACCGAAGAGCGGGAGTATACTTGAATCGGGAGAAGCATTCGATAAGCCGATCGCACGAATCAATTGAATATGAGCAAAGCGTAATTACGAAAAATACTAATGCGGAAATTTGTCCGATGAATGAAAATTTTGAGAACGCGAAAGAAACGGTTCGCGAAAATATTGAGGAATTTGTTGAATTCAAGGATGATTTGAATATGAAAGAATTGATTGACGAAAATGCGCGCAAATTTAAGAACGAGATCGCAATCAATGATAAAGTCATGACTAGTAATGAGATTGCAATAAATACGGGAATTGCAATGAAGAATAATATTGAAATTGATAATGAAATTAATGATGAAAATGAAACCTACAATGATGAAACAAATGAAAGGGCCATTGTAGTAAATGTTGTAACTGATATTGAAATTGATAATGAAAATGAAGACTACGATGATGAAATAAATGAAAGGGCCATTGTAGCAAATTATGAAATTAATAATGATAATGAAATTTGTGAAAATAAATCCGAAGATGAAATTCCGGATAAAGATAGAGAAATTGATGAGCTCATAATTGACGATACGATTCAAGGACACGAGACGAACGACATTACGGAGAAACATTTTGTGGGAGCGGAAATATTTGAACATTTATATGGGGATCGTAAAGATGATAAAGCGGATAATTGTTATTTTATTAAAAATTATATTGAAAAAAGTCATATGGATAACCTTTGCTTCAATTATATGGAAATTTCAGGGAAAGATTATTATTCTGCCGAGATGCCAATAGGGATGGACAAGTCTATTTTTAAGATTGAATTATGCAACAATCCCGAAAACCATGAGAGTACTCGAATTGAGAAATTAAAATCATTATTGAAATTAGATCATTTGGTGAAAGAGACTCGAGAACCGATTGAAAAATTAATTGAAGAATACGCCGATTGTTTTCATTTAAAAGGCGAACGATTGGGAACAGCCAAAGTCCCAAGCCATCGCATTGTGACTATGGACGATATACCTATATACGAGAAACCGTACCGGCCGGCGCATTTATTAAAGGAGGAGCTCGAGCGGCAGGTAACCGAGTTGCTTGAAAGCGATATAATACGCCCCTCGAACTCGCCCTTTTCATCCCCAGCATTTTTAGTCGCAAAGACGCCCGACAGTAAAGGGAATAAGAGGTATCGATTCGTGGTCGATTACCGAAAATTGAATGACAAAACGGTTAAAGATAAATATCCTCTACCGAATATTTTGGATATAATTGATCAGTTGGAGGGAGCACGATATTTTTCGGTATTTGATCTAGCGCAGGGATTTTTCCAAATACCCCTACATGAACCCGATCGGTACAAAACAGCGTTTACCACTCCGCAAGGGTTATTTGAATTTAACAAACTCCCAATGGGCCTTTGCAATAGCCCTGCCACGTTCCAGAGAGCCGTTGAGCTAGTATTCAAAGGATTGCAAGGGCGTGAAATATTCCTATTCCTAGATGACGCCGTGATCTATGGAAAAACAATTGAAGAACACAATGAAAAGTTTGAAAAATTTTTGAAAAGGTTGCGAGACGCTAATCTTAAAATGCAGCCTGACAAGTGCAAATTTTTGCAAACCGAAGTGATTTATTTGGGGCACCTGCTAACACCAGAAGGAGTTCGCCCAGATCCGAGAAAAATTGAAGCGGTCAAAAATTTTCCGCGACCCAAAACGCAGAGAAATATACGCGAATTTTTGGGATTAGCGGGTTATTATAGGCGATTTATCGAAGGCTTCTCGAACATCGCAAGACCTTTAAGCAATCTTTTAAAAAAAGAATCGGTTTTTCAATGGTCAGACGAGACCGAAAAGGCTTTTGAAATTTTGAAAAACAAACTTTGCGAAAAGCCAATATTGCAAATTGCTGATTTTTCAAAACCTTTTGTTGTTACAACTGATGCCAGTTTGCACGCCATTGGCGCCATCTTGAGTCAAGGGGACATAGGAGAGGATCGACCTATAGCCTATGTGTCCCGAGTGTTATCCGATACCGAGAGCCGATACGATTCTTATTCGAGAGAAGCGCTAGCTATTCTCTACGCGGTATCTCAATTTCGACCATATTTATTGGGTCGACATTTCACAATTGTTACAGATTGTAAACCATTGGTGTGGTTTAAGAAATCTACAGATCTGACGACAAAGGTAAGCCGATGGCGAATAAAATTGAACGCATATGATTATGATATTGTGAACAAAAGTGGTAAGAGCAATACCAACGCAGATGCGCTTTCACGAAATCCGGTCACCGACGACAAACCCGAGGAGGAGGAAATCCACGAGAAGCTAGTCTTAGCAGTACAAACCCGTACGAGGGCGGGAAAAATATCAGTTCCTAATTATAGGGACAAAAGACCGAAGAAGGCAAATCGATCACGAGAGGAAATAAACCAAGAAAAATTAATAAAAACAAACGAAGTGAATCGATTGCCACCGTTACCCGAGGCAACTATGGAGCAAGAAAATGACAATGAAAGTGTTGACGAGAACGAAAGTCCACCACTATCAGGCGAAACGAGAGGTGAACCTGTATTCGAGGACACCGTTTGCAACGAGAACGAAATAAGGGAGCAAAGTGATCACGAAGTACGAGGAGAAGAGAAATTTGTGGAATGCAGAGAACAATTATACATGCGAAAAGACAACTACATATATTTCATTGACACAAAAGGTAACCCGTGTGACACAGGAGCAGAACAATTGTTATCGAGAAAATTTTTACCAAAATTTGCAAACCTAGAGTCAGGCGAAATCAAGTGCACTACAAGAAATAATCGGCAACTTTTCGCAGCAGTAATAAGAAGCACAACATCCGCAAGTACTACAGAAATTCGAAAGAATTTGATTGATACCTTTGAAGTATTGAAAGCATTGATAATAAAAAAAGGATTACGTTCTGTGAGTATAGCAAAAAGTCATAACGTTGACAACGTAGAATGGAAGGAAATAGTACAACTAATGCGTAAAGCTCTGGAGAATGTGCAAATAAAGATCATAATCTGCCTGGGTATAATCAAATACATCGAAGAGCAAGATCGAAGCAAAATCATTAAAGAAATGCATTGCACCGCTGTAGGAGGACATCGAGGAGTCACCAAAACATATCGACGAATTAAACAGCGATATTTTTGGGAAAATCTCAAGGAGGACGTGCAAAATTTCATACGTACGTGTGTTACGTGTCAAGTGAAGAAGTTAGTAAGGGTTAAAACAAAACAACCCATGCAAATCACCGATACTCCACACTCACCTATGGAAAAAGTAAGTCTCGATATTGTTGGACCGTTTCCAGTAACAGAAAATGGCCACAACAATATATTAACAATACAGTGTAATTTTTCAAAATATTGTATGGCAATACCTTTGAAAGATGCAACAGCAACGTCAGTAGCCGATGCATTTGTCAGAAGATTCATATGCATTTTTGGAGCCCCAGTGACAATTCTAACCGATCAAGGAAGCAACTTTATGTCAAAATTATTGCAGAGAGTTGCAAAAAGGTTCAAGATTAAGCAAGTAAAAACGACAGCCTATCATCCACAGGCTAATGGTTCACTAGAACGCTCACATCATGCATTAGCAGAATATTTGAAAACAATTATGACCAATGAATCGTGGGACGAATTATTGGAACTTGCAACTCTATGCTACAACACAGTTCCACACGAAGGTCATTCTTTTACTCCGTACGAGTTAGTATTCGGGAAAATGGCCCGATCGCCCG